>AYEL01068504.1:0-60375 GCA_000484575.1 Olivierus martensii | reverse complement strand
CCAACAAAAATTTTTCTCCAAATTTTCATTTGTCTCAAATTATTACCGGGCATGGAAATTTCAACTCTTATCTTTATAGGTTTAAATTAAAGAACAGTGATAATTGTAACTGTTCCCAAGGGTCTCCTCAGGATGTTAACCATTTAATCTTTGATTGTTTGAACTTTACTACACTAAGGGATAACTTAGAAAGGCAAGCTGTGTTAAATGGTTACAACTGGCCTTGCGAACTTCATTATTTTATCAGTAACCAATTAATGTTTAAAGCTTTTATTCAATTCTTAAGAGATTCTAAGGCATTAGACCCAGTTTTTTAATTCTTTTCTGTATCTGGATACTCAATTCAAATTAAATAATTATTTCATTTTAACTTTGTTTGTTGTTGTTTGTGTGTATGTGTGTGTGTGGATTTTTTTTTTTTCAATTTTAAATTTGGTATTGTCACGTTTCTGTGATTTGTCAGGGTTATCTGACGGAAACTGTTAATTGTTCCCAATTGTCGGATTCTTTTTTTTCCGCACTTGGCACTGTTGCGTTCATGTGTATTGTCGGAGTTTTCATTATGTATTATAAATATTAATGTTATCTATCGGGTCCTTCCAAGTGAAGACTTTGTTGAACTTTCATTTCTGATTTGTATTTTTAATGTTTAAATTGTATTGAACGCAACTAACACTATTTTCCACTAGCGACCTGCCACACTTTCTTCTGGTAGTAACCTTTCAACATTTTCTTCACTTTCCTATATCCTAATAACTTCATCATTCTCGAGGCTAAACCACAGAGTACAGCCCACTACACTTTTTAATAAATAAATAATGAGACTAGAAACGCCAAAGTTGCGAGAGAAATTCAGAATTCTTTGGCTTACTACAAAGAGCTTTAGAAAGAGAGGAAGAATGCTGCTCATCAACTGAGTTTCGACTGTTTCATTAAAAAGCTGATCATCATAAGCCTAGCATCCCAAGAACTTTAAAGAAAGCAAGAAAATGATGATCCAGACTCACCAGACCCAGTCCATTCATTATCATCTATATAGATTGAAGACTGTCAGAAGTATGTTGTGTTTAAGTGTTTGACATGAATGAATGAATTTAATCAATACAATTAAATTTGTAATTAAATAATTATTTCATTTTAACTTTGTTTGTTGTTGTTTGTGTGTATGTGTGTGTGTGGATTTTTTTTTTTTCAATTTTAAATTTGGTATTGTCACGTTTCTGTGATTTGTCAGGGTTATCTGACGGAAACTGTTAATTGTTCCCAATTGTCGGATTCCTTTTTTTTTCGCACTTGGCACTGTCGCGTTCATGTGTATTGTCGGAGTTTTCATTATGTTTTATAAATATTAATGTTATCTATCGGGTCCTTCCAAGTGAAGACTTTGTTGAACTTTCATTTTTGATTTGTATTTTTAATGTTTAAATTGTATTGAACGCAACTAACACTATTTTCCACTAGCGACCTGCCACACTTTCTTCTGGTAGTAACCTTTCAACATTTTCTTCACTTTCCTATATCCTAATAACTTCATCATTCTCGAGGCTAAACCACAGAGTACAGCCCACTACACTTTTTAATAAATAAATAATGAGACTAGAAACGCCAAAGTTGCGAGAGAAATTCAGAATTCTTTGGCTTACTACAAAGAGCTTTAGAAAGAGAGGAAGAATGCTGCTCATCAACTGAGTTTCGACTGTTTCATTAAAAAGCTGATCATCATAAGCCTAGCATCCCAAGAACTTTAAAGAAAGCAAGAAAATGATGATCCAGACTCACCAGACCCAGTCCATTCATTATCATCTATATAGATTGAAGACTGTCAGAAGTATGTTGTGTTTAAGTGTTTGACATGAATGAATGAATTTAATCAATACAATTAAATTTGTGAATTTTGTTTATAAGTTTAAATAATTCATTCATTAAAATTTCTTTTGTTCACAGGTGTAAAGTTTTCAATTTTTTTATCCTGAAGAAACCCTTATCTGTATCTCACATCATAATAAATTCAACTCACTTTATGCGATTTCATGTTACGCGATCATTTCATAGAACCAATTAATCGCATAAAGCGAGGGCCACCTGTATTTAAAATACATTATTTTATATTAGCAATATTTAAAGATTTTTATTTTTTCTCTGAGATTCTATCTGACACTAAAAAACAGTTAAAATATTATCTGTTGGACATTGATAAAGAATTAACTTTCAAATTTTATATTTTACTTTTCGTACAAGAGGAAATTTAATTATATAGATTATCTCTGATTTACGTAGATCCAACATATTTAACTCCTTTCTTACATAGAGATTTGTTGAGAAATTTCTATGTAAGTATGGATTTACATAGAGAATCATACAAGAAAAATATACTGATCAAAGCAGACAGTTATAATGCAAAGATACAATTTCTACTAATTTCATTATTTATCATATACATATGTGTTTTATGTGACTATTAAGTTAGTTTTACTTAAGTAAGGGTCAGAACTGGACATCTCCAGAAAAACTGAGATGTGGGATTCAGATTCTCCAAGATGATAAGTGACTGTTTTACTATACAACTTAATTATATTAAAGAAAAAGCACATATTTTTAATGCTACATCTTTGTGATCCAATAATACTGAATAGGGTCTGACATATGTAATGTTTTACTTATGTGACTGCAAAATGATCCAAATATGTTAAGTTGGGGATTTTCTGTATTTTATGTTGTTTTAATCAGCAACCAATATTTGTATTCTAATATTTTCCTTTCCAAATTAAATGATATACGAATGAAGTTTTTCTTTATCATTTAAATTTTCATAATCAATATTTATAAAGAAAATTATTTGATAATATTCTTAGAGAATGTTGAATAATAACAATTTCATATAAAATTTACATCACTGACTAAGATATTTTAATTTTAAATCAGATGATGATGAAATCAAGTTTAACAATATGATATTAAGGTGCACCACACTTGTATTCTCAAATCCTGAGAATAAAAAATGTTTGCCATTTGACAAATACCTAATAGTGTAGATCAGGAATGTAAAAACTAATGGCCCTCAACATGATTTTTTGTGGCTCTCAATGCTCTTAACTAAAATGAAAATGAGATACAATGTGTTATGAGATAATAGCTATTAAGCAACCGTTACTTCCTATGTCATATACTATGATACACTAGTTTTATTTTAATAATATGTAATTATGAGAGTTTTTTTTTGAATGGCCTTATTGGATGTATGCATACAGATGACACTGATCTTTCAGACTGGTGACACAAACTAAGTGTGAGGATTACGTCATTTTGTGCAAAATTTCTTATCAAAAAAACAAAAAGCCATAAATGAGAACTTGTATTTTTTTGATAGACAAATACAATGATCAAGTTCCAAACAATTCCTCTTTGAAGAATGTGTATAAAGAACACACTAATGAGCTTGTCAAAGATTTATTTGTTGTGTTATTAACTTATTTAAAAAATGTTAATAGTTATGGTTATTTGAATTTATAAAATTTTAATGAAATTTTTTGTTTTGTACAGAAAATGTGACTTTGAACACTTAATGCAAAATTAAAGATTAATAGTGAAGAATTAAATTAAAAAAATATGTAAAATTAAAAGCAATTATATATTTTTGTAATATATTCATTTGATTACACAATGTTTTTAATTATCTTATCAGTGGCGGAACTTAAAATTTTTGGCCCCCCTGCAAAATATTGAGTCAAAAATTTTAGCACAAAAAAATTTTTTTTATATTTAGATATTTTTATTAGAAAATAACAAAATTGCGTCATTTAAAACACAATTGAAAATTATCAAAAGAAAATATATTTAAAATTCTTTCTCTTGGATTTTAAATTTGCAAAATCTCTAATCTTATCTTTTATTTTCACATTTTTGGCTACTGTTCCTACGCTGCATTGCTCTGATTCAATGAATGTTTCATTCTTTTCATGGTGCATTTAATTTTTATTGTATTGTTAATTTAAAAAAACAATAAAGTACAGACAAAGAGGATTTGGCCCCCTATAATTCTGGGCACCCAATGTTGTAGGGTCTGGTGCATTGCAGTTGTGCCATTGTATCCTATCTATATTTCTGAATACTTACTCCAAAATGTAATTTAAAAAAAAATTTAAATGTGATGCGGCTCGCGACAATCTTACAGGCTCATTAAATGGCCCTTGAATTAAAATGAGTTTGACATACCTGATGTAGATGGATTATTTAGTGAATGTTTTGTTGCTTTCCAAACTCCAAATTTTTCTCATTTCAAGTTGTTATTTAGGGGCACATCAAAGTACACAAACATTCATCATTCCCAATAGCTAGAAGAGATGGCACCACTCTTTGATTTAATAATTAATAAATATTCTAATTACGAGACGGCGCTAAAATTAGTTTAAATTGTTTCAAATCATTAAAACTTCCATTACGTATATCAAGGGATAAATTTGGCAAAGTCTTATAATACTGTTAGTGATCATCCATGTCTAATTGATATCATTATGTTACTAAAATAATACTATATGACTTTTCATAAAAATCAAAATACTATTTATAAAAAACATACAATTATGCTTTTATTATGATAATTATATTAAATGCTGTAAAACTTAAAATCATTCATATATTTCAAGATGCATAAAATGCCCTCTAAAAATATATGATGTAAAATGACATTTATTAAAGGGTATTATTATTTCAAATAAAAGTTACTGTTTTATCAGAATAATTATAATAGACAATTTTTTTTAAAATCAGAAATGAATCAAGTTTTATCAAACAAATTATAAATTTCAATCTTTTATATATAAATCTCATTTATGATCCAAACAATATAAATGCAGACAAAATATGATGTTATTTTAAATTAATCTATATATCATATTAATATAGATTAATCAATAAAAATGTTTGAATATTAACAATATTTATAACAAAATAAATGTTTCTGTATATTATTATTTTAACCATTATAACATTGTTCAAGCATAAAACAAGCAGTGTTTTATTTATGATAAGAAAGATTAGATAGTAAAATGAATTTTGAAATTCCAATACACATAGTTCTCAACTTAATGAGTTAATTTATTCCTGGAATACACTTGTAAAGTAAGAACTCATTGAGAATCATAGACAATGTTAAAAATAGGAATTCCATTCTCAATAATGATATTTGACCATAATGAAATTAAGCTTCATTAATTAACTTTGCTTAATTTCATTATGGTCAAATTTCATCAATAAAATCAATAGATTTATGATTAAATAATAATTTATTTATCTAAGGAAATGAAAATATAACCATTAAAATCAAGCAAATTACAATAACAACAAAATTATTTATGCAACATTGTATAAATGTTGAAGAATTTTTCTTTAGTGTTATTTCCTTCATTATTATTGATAAATGAACTCTTATACAAATGTACTACTATCTTAAGCACAATTTGGGAATTTATTTATATAATGTTTTGATAAAACTATGGTGGCTAGAGGGTGCATTAATCACTTCTAGTTTGCCATTTTGATTTTTCTGATTTTGTAGCAGATGACAGAGTTTCTACTACAAATCCAGTCATACTGTATTATATACGAGTACTCGTAGTACACTCGTAGTATGTACTCGTAGTACATACATATTTTGAAATGCAGTTTATGAATGTCTAGCATTTATTTATTACAATTTAATGTTCATATTTGAAAAAAATTTGCAAAATGGGAACTCAAACTGAGAACTCTCTGTATTATTAATAACAGATCTATATCATAATCTATACTGAAATTGCAGAATTCCTTAAATTATTGTTTGTTTCAATTTTTTGCCTAAGTAAAGCAATATCCAGATTAAGAATATCTTTTTATTGTATTTTCAAAATTGTAATTTCTTAAATTATCATCATCATTGTAATATTAATAAATAATAGTTATTACTGATTTAAGTAAAATCTAATATGATTATTTTATTTTAAAACTCATAGTTTCATTACACACAATAATGCTAATGAATTTATATTTCAATTTTATTTTTCTTAAAATCTAAAGAAATAAAAATTCTTATGAGAAAATACATTATACTTTTGATTCTTTGTTACAGTATGATAGAAAATATATTTTAATTTTGATTTAAAATTTAGTATTTTCAAAAAACATATTATATGATGATTGTATAAAACAAAAGTTATTTATTTTTACATTCATATTGCAAATGATTTAGTTTCAATAATCACTTGAGTTGGTATTCTTTTCTTCCTTAGAATAAGAATGCTTGGTTTAGATTTTTGAACTTTAATGGGTGGAAAATCTAAATAATTTACCACAAAAGTACTATAAGCAGAGATCACTTCCACAATTTCATGTGTTTCTTCATATAAAACTATAGAACTACTAAATGCAGATCGTGCATCAAGAAGAAGATGACTAAATCTTAACATTTCAGCACCTCCTGGAGATAAACCTTCTGTTTTATTATACCTAAATTAAATTTTATAATAATTTGTATATGAAAATTTTTTAATTAATTATTTTATTTTTTCATAATTAAAGCTTATTATTATGTTTAAATGTTTTTAAATAAAAAACATTTACTTAACATTAAAAAATGAAATTATGTTTTACCACAATGAAAGGTTTTCAAACATTTTTCTCAATGTTCCAAGCTATTATTATTATTATTATTATTATTATTATTATTATTATTATTATTTAAATAATAATAAATTTTAATAATACAGTATTTAAAACATTTTTCTTAAATTAATTTGAATCATTCATTAAAATAATTTTTTCTTATAGATGAAAAAGAAGTAGAAAGTAACTTAGAAAATTAATTATGTATTATAATGGGTAATTCATTTTAATGTAGAACACTAAAACTAGATAATTTTTCTCAATGTTCCAAGCTATTATTATTATTATTATTATTATTCTAATAATAATAAATTTTAATAATACAGTATTTAAAACATTTTTCTTAAATTAATTTGAATCATTCATTAAAATAATTTTTTCTTATAGATGAAAAAGAAGTAGAAAGTAACTTAGAAAATTAATTATGTATTATAATGGGTAATTCATTTTAATGTAGAACACTAAAACTAGATATATTACTGTTAGATAATTCAATAGTTAATTATTTACAGGTAGGCCTCGATTAGTGCGAATAATTGGTTCCACGAATTTCTCGCACTAATCGAAGTATTAACTCTATGGAAAATATGGTAATTGGTTCTTGCTTTGTGAGATTCCGGCCATTAGCTAACTTCACAATGAATAACTACAATAAACTTAACACTAACTGTTTAAGAAAAATTTATTTTCATATTTTACATCATTGTTCATCATCTAAATTAATAACTTACCAGGAATTGCGTCTCATATCATCATCAAACTAACCGCCAAATCAAAACCAAAATAGCGAATCGAAAGCGGAAGTTGAGCGCCGCCTGGCCGCCAATTCTGGGTCGAGAATTGAGTGAATAGGCCGATTTGCAATTAAGCATTGCAACTTTATTGAATCAGTAAATTAGTTCCAGATAGCATTAATAAGCGAAGTTAATGAACCAATGAGAAATTTTTAACAAGTTTTCTATTTGTTTATTAGCAGAATACGACACCAAAAGATAACAAAAACAAATTTTTTTCACAAGTTTTATTTTAAATAAAGAAATCAGATAATAAACAAAAGAAAATAAATAATATCGGTAGCACAGCAATATAATAGGCAAATAAATTTGTAAAGATATCCTTATTTAAAAAAATTTAACAAAGAATGCTTTTATGTCGCTCAATCACATCCATTTTTTGCTGTAGCGTAATCACTTCTCTTTTTTTCGTTTCCTGTTTTATCATCAAAAGTGTTCTTCCTTTTATCCATTTCGATACTTTTTAAAAGAGAAAATTCTGTACTCTACTGTATGTATACGATAGCAAAGCTAAATAATAGTACAGTAATGTTAAACAGTTAACGGCAAAAAGCCCATCTTTCTGATGTTTCACCCCTTCAAAATCGTGTGACCGTTCTTGGACTGCTCCTCGTCCGGTTTTACTAACCGAAAATTAACGGTAATTTGTTAATTGACATCATAAAAGGAGCTTTGTTAGTAAGACTGGTCTGTGCTTAAAACTCGCACTAATCGAATATTTTCTCGCACTAACCGAAAAACGGTATCAATTTTATTAGTCGCACTAATCGAATTTGCACTACTCGAAGTCGCACTAATCAAGGCCTACCTGTATTACTATAATTTAATCATCGTTACTGTCTGAGGTAACAAAAATTTAACACTGGTCTTAGATTATTATTATTTCTGACAATATGAAAATTTGCACATTTAAGATATAAAACAGGCAATCCTCTTATAACACTGTAGATAAGTTCCTAAAAAATGCCATGTTGTGTGAAACTATATTATACAAGATATAGAGCCAATACAAAAAAATGAGTTACATTCCAAAATCAATTAAAAACAAATAACTTACTTTAATTCCACATAAGAAACTTTCATGTTATTAATATTCTTAATAAAAATTAATATAAAGAAAGAAAAAATATATATACATAAGACCCCCCAAAAAAACAATACACATAAAACAAAAAGAAATAAAAAAATATACAGCCTATGTATAATTCATTTAATAATTATATCTTCCTTTCCACTGTTCAACTAAAACAAGGGTGTTTTTTATTTCTAACAATATCAACTTCACTTTCTGAATTTTTTTCTGCATTTAAAGTTTATGTATCATTTGTTTTCTTTATAAAATCTGTAATCTAACCTGCTACAAAACAATCATTCCTTAAGACATACTCAAAAAATTTATGAATAAAAAAATTTTTTTCTATTTCACATTCCTCTATTGAAGAATAAAAATTAACTTTTTATCTAAGAACTGAATGCTTGGAACATTAAAATACTCAATGGTTGACAATTAACTCAATTTCAAATCAAAATTAAAAACAGACTGCAAATCGTCCCTCTCGTGGCAAACTAGAGAAATTGCATTTATGACTAATTTTAGTAAAATATTCCCAAATGATTGCATTTTGTATATGTATTATGTGTCCATAGTGTGGATTTACAAAAATTAAGAAAAATGTTTTGTGTTGTAGGAGAGTAAATATAATTTTCTAAATGTGTTAAGTAAAAACTGTGTTGTAGAAGTACTGTGTTACTTAATGGTTTCTACAATTTTCTAATCGTGTTAGAGCAAAACCATGTTATACGAGGGTTACCTGTATTTCAAATTAAGTGTCAAAAAGCTTGCTTTTGTTGTTCCTAATACTATGATATTTTATAACTATATATCAAATAATAAATTTGGTAATTCAATCAATCATACTAATAAATTACCAAAATCTCTCTTATAACTGAAATTAAAATCAATATATTTTTACAGAATTTTAATAATTTTTCTAGAACTGATTGCTTTAAAGTAACTTAATTTTATAATATTTTGAAAATAACCTACTTTAACCTGAAATCCTTTAGGATAATATTCACTAAATCACTGAGATTATGAAAACTGGAATCATAGTCACATAAATATGAAACAAAATTATATAAAAGAATTCATTTAATTTACAGGTGATAAGCTTTAACAAATAAATATTCTACATATAAACATAAACCATAATGTAGAAGAATAAAAAGTCAAGCTTTGCAAAAAATAAATTTAGATTTAAAAACAAAGTTTTACATTATTAACTCATTAGAGAAGTAATTAAAGTAGGACTTCGGTAAACGTGGGGGATATGTTCCAAAGAAACCAAGTGCTAAATGAAACAGTGTTAAACAAGGTCATCTTAACACGTAAATAATGGAATAAGTGAAACAGGACAATAAATAAAAAATGTGTATCCTTCTTTTTAATTTTATTTTGTAACATGTATTATTACTATTGTATTACATTAATTATTGACATTTTTTATTGCTAATATCTATTTTGTAACATGTATTATTACTATTGTATTACATTAATTATAGACATTGTAACATGTATTATTACTATTGTATTACATTAATTATAGACATTTTATTATTGAACATGTATTATTATTATTGTATTACATTAATTATAGACATATTTTATTATGTATTATTACTATTGTATTACATTAATTATAGACATTTTTCTATTGCTAATTTTGATTTGTATTCATAAATCATTCATGAAAATCAAAAATACTTGAGTAAATAATTTATGTTTTTGATGAAGAAGTTCTTCCTCATTTGACACTTTTTGTTTTTTCATTAAGAAGTCATCTATCGTTGTTTAACTTTTCTTCTTTTGTTCAGCATGCAATTGTCGATAGCAAGACATTGCCTCTATAACACTTCATCTTATTTTTGAACTGATATCAAAATTTGGATCATTTTTATATAAAATGATCCATAATTTCCATAAAAGTGGCTAAACTTGTTTTGATAAAAATATTGATGAAAGAAAAATGTTCTAACTTCAAGAACTATAGTTCAAAGTGGCAGTATTCAGATTAAAACTAAAATGAGATAATTGTTATTTTTTTATTGTAAAATAATGTTGATGACCAATCATGAATATGAACTGTGATCACTGCAGACTTTCATATGTACTGCACTGCAGTGAAATCAAATACATTTCGAGAGGCCATAGGAGTATCAAAGCAATAACTTTGTATGATTTCAGATTTATGTGAGTATAATGGCTTGAAAAACTGTGCCAAATTGAATCGATAAAAAATATAGAATTTGAAAAAACTGTATTATATTAAAACAGCATTAAATGGAGCAGCGTTGAGCAGGGTCCTTAATGTATAAGGTTGAATATGTCTTATTTCATTTAATGACATTTTCCAACAGAAATTTACTAAGCAGCAGAGTATCCCAGTATTCATATTGAGCTGTATACCTTGAAAAACTTTTAGAGATGGGAAAGTTAATTTCAGATCCTTTAAGTGGTAAGCTAGTGCTTTACTATATGCTTATTCACCCAACACAATCTGAATATGTCATAAAGGAAGTGAAAATAAAATGATCATTAAGTCCAGTTTCATCATTACCTTTATATACAAATATTGCATAGGAATGTAATGATGAAACTGAATCTAATAAAAAAATTAAAAAATTAATTATTTTTAGATCTAGACAATGCCATAAATGCTTTAATGGATCATTGCAATTTAATTACAAAGCACAATGATTGTTTCAAAATTTTATATAAGGAAATGAATGCCAATAAAATTTTAAAAAATTGCATAGATTTGGAAATTCTTCTAATAGATGCAAATCAAAAGAATATATTGGGAATAGATTTATTCTATGAAATAAAATACTTATTCTTTTCAACAAGAATTATAAATCAAAATACTTGAATTTAGATGTGAAAAAAATTAATGTTTACACTAGCTAACTTATTCATATCTTTACATATTCTGCTAATGCTATTTGGTTCCAGTACAGAAAAGTTATTTTAAGTTAAAATTATTAAAAACTCATTTAAGAATAATCATGATTCAGGAAAAATTAGATGGATTATTAGTATTATGAACTGAACTGCTTTTTAAATTTAAAAAGTTTTATTTTAAATTGGTAACACTGTAGGTGTCATTTTAGTGTTTTATTTATTTATTTTTATTTATACTAAGCATTTTTTTATTATATTATATTTTGTGTTATATTAAATATAGTTTCATTTACATTTTTTAGCTAATTATTATAAATAATCAAAAATATCAATTTTGTAATTCAAAAATATGAAAATCTTTATTTGAGATGCCATCAATCAATGTTGCCTAGGATGCCACATATCCTTGAGTTGTCCCTGCCTTGCACTTCAATGTGCTCTGACTCATCTACAGATTGAGGGGTCCAATGGAAGCCATGGTTATAGCCTTTGAAATTAATGATGGATATTAAGTATTGTGCCATATATTATTTCATTAAGCTATTTAAATTCACATTTTATATTCAAAGGTTGTTAGACTATACATTAAAAATAAAACTATATCTCTAATTTGCTATTATATTTTATATTATCTTATTAAATATGATTCTTAAATTAAACTTTGATAAGCTTCGGGATTAGATTGACTCTATATAGTTGTGTGCCATTAGAATTGTACATAAACTGTTCTGAGCACATTAGTTAGCCAATAAATATAATTTTAATTTTGATGAGAATATTTATCTGATTCTTTAACTTTGATTAAAAATTTAGTTTTAGTTATATAATTGTATTAAGAGCTATTGAGTGCTACATGACAATTATAATTGGATCAAGATTCTCTTATTCAAATATATGATGATGATAAAAGTTAAAGTTTAATAAATCTAATGAAGTATTTCAAAGTCAAAACCATGTGCTGATTTTATTTAAATAAATATTAATTTGTACTGGTGGCATTTATTAGCCAAAACTAAACAAAATGTCATCACCATATTTGTTATTTTTCTATAAGTATGTTTTTGGATGTTTTACTATTAATATTTTCTTTCTTGTTAGGTTAAAATGAAATCATGTAAAGAAAATTAACTATTTATAGTAAAAAGTAATGGTTGAACTGATAAGCTACTAGAATAGCAATTTATTCTAAATTTCTGTATAAAATCTATTTATAAAAGTCAATATCTATTGAAAAATGAAATAATATATAGGGAACATTCAAATATTACATAAGCATTTTAAGTGAAAGGGAGGGATAAAGAAAATGTTTATAATTTCTTATATGGTGAATGGGAGAGTTTCTTCAATGCTTACATAAGATTTAAAATACTGAAAATTTTTTTTATATCTTAGGGTGTGTGTCCATCTGAGAGAATAACTGTCACAAGAGACTCTCGAGAAGGAATTTCGCAAATGGACACACCCTTGCGAGCTACTCTCAGGGGTGTATCCATTTGCAAAATTCCTTCTCGAGAGTTTCTCACGACAGTTTTTCTCTCAGAAGGACACGGACACACTCACACACCCTTATATATGTATAAATTTTCAGTATCATAAATAGTAAATACATATATTGTTTAAATATTTCTAACATGCATTTAATTTGTATGCTTAAACTATTGGTACACTATGCATGCATTATATTATGAATTTGTTATATTTTACATATTTCTTTTATATTTATTGTTCCCTTTAATATTAAATTCCACATTGTTAATAATATAAATAATCTTAACTGTTAAATTTATAAATATTTTGTATACTTTCTTATTTTTAAACGGTAGAGAGGGTAGAGAAATAAAAACTTAAATTATTTAAGAGAAGGGCCAATAAACTGCTTACATGAAGAATTTTTAAAATGATTAAAATTATGCTTACATATTACTTGATAGGTCTATTATAAAAATTTAATATATCCTGAAATTTTGGTTTAATTTCTTAAACTTTGTGATTTTGAAACTATTTGCTTATTGCTACCATTTTAATAAAATATTATTACAAATTTGATGCAAGTCTAATTTTTTAATGAAAGGATTTGATATCATATTTCACTTAATAGTATATTTGAATATGTATAGATTGTTTTATTCTCAATTTATTCATATCAAAAGAATACTTAATAAGCGTTTAATTTTCTTACTTTATCCATTGTTTTTGATGAGCATATTTATTAGTATTAAATAAAATTGATTTAGATATTATTATAAACAAATATCAAGTTGTGATATTTGAATTTTTTCTCTCTCTACATCCAAGAAGGATATTAAGAGGTGGATATATTTCAAATACCCATCTTTTAGTACTCTTTTTAATCAATTTATCATAAAATTGTTTTATCAGAAAATAATATTACCAATAATTATCTTACAATTAAAAATAAATTTTCTATATTTATAATTATTAAATGGTCTTTAAAAATACAGTATTTTGATAGTGATTATAAATAAATAACTATATATTTTCAAGCTTTACTAAAAATTTAATTAGGACAAATTTTAATATATTTGCTGAAACTATTATTATGCAATATCAAATTATTATTATTGAATTATTTTTCTAAAAAATTCAGTTCAAATAAATAATTTTTCTTTTATATTGGTTTTTTCACAAACAAAAAATATAGGATCAAGAGTTAATTAATATGTTATCATTATATCTGATAAAAGACTTTTATCATTTAAAAAGTTCAAACTAAATTTTCAAGAATGAATGCATCAACTTACCTCCAATGTGGATTGATTTGAGTGAAACGAGATACACCAGTTTGAGCAGTATACACATCAATATGAATATTGGCATCTGTTACATAAAATTTAAATTATTTTTTTAAATAATATCAATACTTAGTTTAAATATTATATGTAGTTATACAGGATGTTCGATTGAAGCAGCAACAAACTCAGAGGAGCAATAGTAGGTATCAAGAGGAATCAAAATTGCCATGGAACATGCTATCACAAACCACATTTAGTTGGTGAAAATTGCAAAAATACTTATTCCTATGCAATGTTGTCCACAGCCACCAATTCAAACAACTTCTGTAATATTTTCTCATTGTCCCTTTTTCTGACATTGGACTCTGCACCACAGACTACGTTGTAAATATGCTGTCAAATAAACATTTTTCTGTACTTATTATTGTACTGTTTGTTGTGTTCGTTCGATGTCAGACCCTGCATAAGTATTTTCACAATTTTCACCATCTAAACATGGTTTGCAATAGCATGTTCCATGGCAATTTTGGTTCCTCTTGATGCCTACTATTGCTCCTCTGAGTTTGTCACCACTTTAACAGAACACCCTACATTTTGATATTCATAAATAATGAGGAAATTTCATTTGATTGTCCATTGGTGTTTGATTTTGCCTATAATAAAATTTTGATTTTTATTTTCAAAGAGATGGGGTTTTTTTTATTTTTTTTTTATTATTTGGAATTTATTGGACAGTTGAATGAAATTTTGAATAGTAAATAATAATGTATTAATAATACATTTATGTTTTATTGTTGTAATTAATAATTAATTTGGTTTTGAAATTTTATTTTTGATGTTCTTTTTTGTATTATCCCATACAAGGGATGATTTGTCTATAATGCTAATAATAATTTTATTAAAATCAAAAAAAATTTATCATTTTTTTGATTATTTAAATTCTAATAACAATCATAAATATAAAACCAAATTAATAAACAACATGCTTCTACAAAGATTTAATCATATAAATAATCTTGTGTAAGATTCGTCGACAGTATTAATGTCAGAAATAATCACTAACTCTGACTATATGATAATTATCTGCATTGTGATTTCACTAACATTTTTCTTTTTTTGTTTGAAATTTATCAATAATCAACAAAAGGCTTTTCTTTCATGTAGCAGTCAACTTTACATACTGGTATTTCTTGAATTTAATTAAATTTGTATAATTAATTTCATATTAAATTGCTAATTTTTATGAATATCATAGATGTTAATAACTGTTAGTGTCAGGATCAAAATGCTTATATTGGAATTTCAATATAAAATATATTTTGAGCAAATAATCTTTGTTTTAACAAAAATAATCTTGAAAAATATTTTTGTACTATTTAGGCAAAGTTTAATCATAAAGAACACCCTTGAAACAATATTGATCTAGTATTAATATACTAATTATCATAATATCTAAATTTTTTAACAATTCAGTATTTTAGTTTGAACAAAGTTTATTATGAAAATAGTTTCAAATTTTGAAATTATTTTCAAAATTAGCTATATTGATATTTATCACAATTTATTAATAATTATTCAAAAAAGTTAACCTTTAACTACAAGCACTCTTATTAATATTCTTACTGTACTGAATAAACTAATGGCTTAGGTTTACCAAGTCCTTTACAACATGAAGGTATTAAGCTTAGCCTAAGTAGTGGGAGGGCACTACTTAGTCTAAGTTTAGCCAGAATATTTAATAAATATCACTTTCTTAACAATTTTTTCATTAAATTACTGGATTGATATTAAATTATTTCAAATTAAAAAAATGTAAATTTTATACTTTACCTTCATAAGTATTTTCTAATTGATGTAATCTAGCCATTGCAAAACCTCCAGGATAATTATATGAAGATATATACAAAATTAGACCAGTTGTGAACAAATTTACTACTAAGTGAAGGCAGGTACATATTATTAAAAACACATGCATAAGAGATTTTAATCTGTGATGCCATCTAAACAAAAAAAAGACTTTAAATTAAATTTTTGTATAATAATTTACAATTTTTATTTTATATAAAATTCAGTAAATTTTATGCATTTTCATTTAAAGAACAATGTAGAATTTGAATAACATATTCTTTTGATTTCAGAAAGTCTAAATTATACATTATTACTTTTATAATAAATAAATAAAAATCATGAATTACTCAATCATTCAATTTTTTTCTCTACTGATCAAAATTTCAAAATTTTTTGTTTAATTCTAACGATTCATCATTCTGCAAGTAAGGATGATTTTAAGTGTTAATTCTAGTTCCTCACAAAAATGCTTATACAGGTGTTCTCTAGTTACAAATATAATTTGTACATAAGTTTTGTTTGTAACTCAGATAATGCTGTTATTTTGGCTCCAAAAGTACTGAACTAACTTTATATACTGTTGATTGTAATATATTTCACAATTGAACCAATTAAAAGTTTCTTATTTCACAGATTTTAATGAAAAGTTCCAAATAAATAAAGTTTCCACATAAAGTGAGAAATTTTTGATTAATTGACATCATCTTGAAATACTCCCATAATATATTAACTAATTGTGTAATTTTACATTATATTGGTTGCTAGAGCATTTTGCCATCATATTACTTAAAATTATTGAAGAGTTTTTGAAGTTTTATGAAATTTGAAAATGAAATTTCACATTTGTAAATACCAATGTTCATAGCTAGAGGAATGCAAAATTCTTTTTTCAATATCAATAACAAAAATTATATTCATTATAAATGACACATTTTCCTGGGATGCTCTTTAAGATTTGAATACCTATCATGAAAGTATTAAGTATAACATAGATAAAAGCAAACACATTCAATAGGAGAGTTAGTTAGTTTTAATTAAACTAAATATAAATACAAAATGCATAGAAAAATGTTTTTGGCCTTATAAGGCCATCTTTAGTTCACTAGAATCAAAAAATAATAATATACAAAATAGAAATTACAAATTTAAAATATTGTATATATTTATATTTAAAGTTTGCACATGATACAATATTTTAAATTTGTAATTTCTATTTTGTATATTATTCTTTTTTTGATTCTAGTGAACTAAAGATAGCTTTCAAGGGCCAAAAACATTTTTCTATGTATTTTGTATTTATTTTTTGTTTAACTAAAATAATTTTCCTGCTGAATATGCTTCTTTTTATCTATGTTGATTTGGATTATTATCTAGTATACTGAATGATAGTTTTGAAGTGTTAACTATAATTTATTATTTCTGGAAATGTATCAACAGATATTTTATGAAATATTAAATATAATTCATTAACTTAATCCATCAGAAAGCAAACTTTCTAGATTAAAAAATTTGATATAATGTACCATTTATCAATTAATTTATAAAATTTTGCTGGTAATTGATCTTTTTTAGAAATGTGTATTTAAAAAGAAATATATTACTATAGTTTTTAAACTTAAGTGAAACTAGTAAAAATTCTAATCAAAAAGATTCACTGTATCTTGGGGTATTTAAGTTGAAATGCATGTGATATAAAGGCAAATTATTATATAGATATTTTTCTGAAAGTCTTTATATTAGCTCTAGAGGTTCTCACATATCTGTATAAATGTTTTATGATAATTATCAATCAATTTTTGTAAAAGAAAATAAAAAAACTCAATAGTGGATAACTTTCAAGCTAGATCAGATATTGACTTAAAATAACATGATTTAATTTATATCAATTTGGAAATAAGTAAGATATTATACTTTTATTATAATAATCTTTAGGATGCAATTTATTAACAAATAATTATAAAAAAATGTCCTTTATATACTAATTTTTAATCATAATATCAGTTCTATTAAGCATAATATAAAAGTCAAAAATTTTTTTAAATTTCATTGACCAAAAAATTGAAATATTTTTAAAATAGTATAAATATACAGTACGTTCCCAACTTATATGGTTTTAATTTATGCAGTTTCAGAGATCTACAGATGAATAAGTCACTTTATTTTTGTTGAATTTTCATAAAATGCAAATAAAAAATTCATTGAACAATTTACTTTTTTTACAAAAATATCATTTATGGCTTTAAATTTTATCTATGCATTAAGTATTATCATAAATTTCATTTGATCATTCTGTTTGCTAATGCACCCATTCATGTATATAAAATTTAAGCACTGTTTCATTAATGCAATTTTTGACTTATGCAGAAACTTTTTGCACAAATTAACTGTGTAAGTTGAATACTTACTGCATTGCATATTTTTACAATAATTTGAACATTCTTAAAATGCACAACAAAAATTTTATTTTATTAAATAATAGATTATATAAATGATCAAATTTCTGTTTTAATTATTATAATTATTAACACAATTAATAAATCATTAACAAATTTTTAATATTACTTACAAATAAGAGCAAGCTCTTGCAGCTGCTGTATTCATTAATGGAAAGACATAGATGATAAAACGAAGTTCTTTATGTGGAAGAAAAGACAAAACTAAAACAAAACTTAATGCTGGAAACATAAGAATCCTAATTCTTCTATCTATAGCAAAGCCCATGGGAATGAAAATAAATGAAGACACTAGAGCACGTGGTAAAGCAGAATAAAAATACCATGCCCATGGTAATGTCTAAAGTGAATTAAAGAAAATAATTTTTAATTAAATAATATGTATATAACTGAAATATTAAAACTGAATTTTTATAACAACAGTTGGATTAAGATAATATCAAGAATTACAAATGTATAAAGCATAATAATTATAATATTTCAAATATAGTAAAGTTTAAAAGATGACAAACAATATAATAAATAATATGAAATTTTTCTAATATATTTCTTCTATTTTCAAAATTTCTTTATCGATCATAATAGAAATTAATTTTAATTAATTAATTAATTAGTACAGGCATCCCTCCTATAACACAGCTTCCTACAACACAGTTTCTCTCTAATACGATTTGAAAATTGCAGAAACCCTCATATAACATGGTACTTCTACAACACAGATTTTATTTAACACATTTAGAAAATTACGTTTATTCTCCTACAACACAAAACATTTTCATTAACTCTTGTAAATCCACACTAGGGACACAATACACACATAAAATGCAATCATGGGGAAATAATTATTTATGCTAAAATTAGTCATAAATGCAATTTCATTAGTTTGCCATGAGAGGGACAATACACAGTCTATTTTTGATTTCGATTTGAAATTGGGTTAACTGGCCGACCATTGAGTATTTTGCCTTTTTGATTTTGATTTGAAATTGAGTTAATTGGCAACAATTGAATATTCTGTGTTCCAAAAATTCAGTTCTTGGATAAAAAATAAGTTTTTATTTTTCAATAGAGGAATGTGAAAGATGATAAAAACTTTCTTATTCATAAATTTCTTTGAATATAATGTTAAGAAACAATTATTTTATAGCAGGTTAGATTATAGATTTTGTAAAGAGAGCAGATGATACACAAATTGTAAATACAGAAAAAAGTTCAGAAAGTGAAATTGATATTGTTAAAGGAAAAAATTTTCCCATTTTAATGAAACAGTGGTAAGGAATATATAATTATTAAATGAATGTTATATAGTCTTTTTTCTTTCTTTCAGTTTTACGTATATTGTTTTTTTAGGGTCTTACATATATGTTTTTTCTTTCTTTATGTTTTGTGTTATTAATATTCTTTAATAAAAATTAAGTTTCTTATGTGGAATTAAAGATAAGTTATTTATTTTTAATTGGTTTTGGAATGTAACTCTCCTTTTTGTATTGGCTCCAGATCTCATAAAATATGGTTTCACACAACACAATGTTTTTCAAGAACCTATCTACTGTGTTATAGGAGGGATACTTGTAATTCCAAAATATAATTCATTAACCTCTAAAAACGAGTTTTTCTGAGTTTATATAAAAAATTCAAGTATATTTACAGCAATTATAAATAACAGAACTAATTCAATTATTCATGATAAACTCAATCATTGCTGAAAAAAGCAAGTCACAAAAAAATTCAAAATGAAATCTTTTGCAAATTCATTTAGTAAAACTTTACTGATTACTACTGATGTAATAAGAAATAAGATATTTTTAAAGATAATTTCATCATTCTATATGTTTCTATTACACATTAGTATATTAGAAAATAGTGATTAATTAATAATAAGTCTTATTTATGAATGAATGAAATTCATAAATGTTATTGGGATTTACTAGAAAATCAAGCAAATCAATTGAAAATTTTAATTTTATTCAAATCATATTTATTGGAATTAGTAAGGATCAAGTTTATTGAAAATAATCAAAATTAGATCATTATTATAACACTAATAATAATCAGATTTTGATCATTTTGAATTTATAAGAAATATATAAAATTGAATTTTGAAAAGATCATGTGACTGATTTATTGTTCTTTAACTTACTGGTTAAATTACTGATGTTAATATTTTGTTCAAATAAATAATAATTTTGCATATGATTTTCTTATATTTTTATCATTACACCAAGCAATACATTTCAGAAATAAAATAAATCACAAATTCAAAATTTCTAAAAACTCAAAATCAAACTTGATTATTTTGAAATTGAAAAATTAAATAATAAGATTAAATGAATTATAGTATAAGTATTTTGATTATATGCAATATTCAGTATTTTTTAAAGTAGTAAAATCTTAAAAATATGATACATCTCCTTTCAGTAATACAAAATAGGTCTCTGACTCATGTGATTAATTTATCCAAAAAAATTCTGTATAAGTTGAAAAATGCCTAAGTCCAACAATGCTTAAATTTGATATACAGTAGGTCTTTATTTAACATTACCTCACTTAACATTGTTTTTGCTATTATGTCATGAGCAAAAACTAAATAAATTAATTAAAATATTAAAGTTTTTAAGGCAACAGAACAGAGTCCTATTTTCTTACATATCTTGCATAAGAGGTAGAAAATCGGTTGGAAACATATAATGCAATTGTAGAAAACAGGACAACCACCTTTTATATAAACTTTAATTTAAGTCTAGAATATTGTTTAAGAACAGAATTAAACTACAGACATATTGCAATAAGTCAATTGATTGGATTCACCATGTGGAAACACATCAACTTTTCAACTATAGAAACAAGGATTGAATCTCATCTTGGAAAAATTATTTGAGAGTTGTAGCCTGGTTTATCTATCCCCTTCCTCTAAATTATGGCTGGCCTCGTCAGGTATAATCCACATGTGATAAAAATGATACTGTTATTAGTGACTGGTTGAGAACTGACATTAAGCAAAACTAATTACGGACATAACATCTGTAAATTTTAAGGTGACTTTTATTAGAAAATAATTCTCTTTCTCATAAATTATAACATATAACTTCTATGTAACATTTTACAATTAAACTTTACACTTAAATCATGCTTTTCATTCATTTTATTCCAATATTGAACAATATAGTTTTTCAGATTTAAAGGAAAGTTCTACAAGCAAACCAAGGGTGTCCCCATAGGAAGCCCAATGGCGGGAGCTCTAGCAGAGTTGGTGCTTAGATCTATCGAACAATCCAGTGTACATGATCTCATCACTGAAGCCCATCTTTACGTAAGATATATAGATGATGTTTTTGTAATTTAGAAACAAGAAGATAAGTCAGATGAACTAGAAAAGCACTTCACACTTCCGAGGTATGGTCTGAAACTCTCTTTACAACAAAAGAATTACAGGAATATATATTTTCTAGACGTCCAAATAATTATAAATGGCGCTACGCTAGAAACTTCGGTTTACAGAAAACCCTCGAGCGTCCCGGTAATAATCCCCAGATGGTCGAACGATAAATGGAGCTACAAGAAGGCAGCCGTAAAATCATATGTAAATAGAGCTTTATCGCACTGTAACAATCAATCATTGATCAATAAAGAACTCAAAATAATTAAAGAGATAGCAACAAAGCATGGTTATAGCAGAGCGTTAGTAGATAGAATTTATAGAGAGACCTTAGAAAGCCAAGAGAAAAAACGTCAAGCAGATTCCGAGCGAGAAAACAATGATAGAAGAGAGCCTAGTGACCAGACAGGAGGAGCATATCAAGTGATACCGGACGCCCCGAGGAACTTCAGATCAGTAAGCCAGATTTTGAGAAAGAGTAAGAAGAAATCTGCTTTTAAGAGACCAAAAACCATCTTTAACATACTCAGAAATATAAAGGACGAGTATGAGCAAGAAAATAGGACCGGAGTCTATCAAATCCCTCTGTTAAACTTGGACTATCAACGCAATGAAGCATACATAGGAGCGACAACAAGGAATTTAAAAAAACAGATTGAATGAGCATAAGAGGGATATCAGGAATGGAGCCCTAACAACAGCGTTAGCTAAAAGGTTATATGAACACGATGTCAAAATAAATTGGGAAGAAGCTAAAATAATTAAAGAAATACATAACGTGAATGAATTAAAAGTTGCAGAAGAGGTTCAAATCTCTTTAGGAAGCGGCAGTAATAAAGTAATAAATGATAAACAGTCAGTTGAACTGTCTAACGCCTGGAAATTTGCGCTTAAACAATAAGATGAACACCAACGGGAGTCATGAGTTTTAGATGAAACTAGACTCTGTTAAGATTAAAAATACTTTCTTCCTTATATTTGTTAAATAATAACTTATTTTTAATTTAAGAATTTTTATAAGTGATTATGTATATTATATCTTAAGCTTAAAGTTTGTTAAGAATATGTATAATTATTATTTTTTTCTTTTTGAAATTTTGTATTTTGTGTGAAGTTCTAGAACACCAACGCTTATCAAACAGTTGGTTGTTCGATAAAATTGCATGTAATTTGAGAGCTGAGGAGGGCTAATGTAAAGCCGAAAACGTTTCTCTCGTAATAAAAAGTTTAAAAATTTTTTTGAAAGATCGTTCCTGGACTGCTTTATAGTGCTAGTAGTTATATGTTTCTTAGTTAGAATCCTTTGAAAGCAGGTATATTAGTATTTATGAATGAGTGCATTAGGTAAATAGAATAGCCAAATAAAATTTATGAGCATTCTTTAACATATTAATGAATGAGTAATATTTTTATAAAAAAAATAAATTTTAATGAATTTTTCATTTGCATTTTATGGGAATTCAACAAAAATAGAGAGATTTATACAGCCATGTATCTCTGGAACAGCATAAATCAAAATCAAGTAAATCAAAAACCTACTGTAATTGATTTTTGGGTAAGAAAATCTTGGTTTTATGAAAACTGCAAAATTAAAAATGGTTAATTCTTTAATTGAAAATGTTTCCTGTTCTCAGTAAAATATTATATTTTTGCCTTAAATGTGCTTGTAATGTTTTATAGAATTTATTTCTATTAACAAGAAAAGGATTTAAAAACATTCTTCTTCAAATGACTATGATTTTCAACTTCAGTAAAATTAAACAATTTGAATAACAATAAATTTCTCCAAAACTTTAAATTAAAAATATATACAGGCGGCTCTCGACTTTTGCACATAATTGGTTCCTGAAAGTGTGTGCGAATATTGAATGTTCAAAAGTCGAGGGATGTAAAAAAAAAAATGTGCACCAAAAACTGTGTTTTAAAGTACTTATTTATCAATATGTATACATAATGAAGTTAAAGAGATGTGTTTAGGTGCTTTCAGGGGTTTTCTTTATAAACTTGTCAAGATTTAGTTGAATACCTCCCTTTTTTTCTTTTCTTGATAAAGATTTCTATAACATGCTAAAATTGGCTGTTACTAGTTCCTATGCGCCTCCGTTGTTTGAAAATTTTTAGACAATCAGTATCATGAGCTCTATTGATGACGTCAGTAATATGGCAGAAGTTCGAAGTGAAGAAATGGAGAATGTTTTAAACTGCACTTAAAACATTTAATATATTCTTTAAATTATATTTCACTCAATAATAATTCAAATTAAATAGGGAGGATTCTACAACCTATGAAAATTTAACGCATGCACAAGAAGAGGAGGCCTAGATTCTAAACCTGGCTAGTGGCTGGTCTACAAATATACTTTAGAAATCAGTTTTCTAGACCTCGTCTGAGCCATGTCTGCTAAGATGCTTCGTTTATGCAATGCAAATTTGATAAAATCGTGGTTCAGACCGCGGTCATCGTTTCATCTGATCATGAATGGTTGAACTCAAAAAATCCAATCTTGTAGCAATTTTTGATGTTGTTATTAAGCAGTTTGTTTCAATCAATATTTTTATTTTGTCATCATCAGCTTCAACTAACCTTCCAGCACATGTGCACCTTTAACATCAAAATTATCAAAATGAAATTTTTTGCAAACCAGTTTCGGCACTGGCATTCCATTAACACATCTTTTCCTACATTTCATATAACTTTTTTCTTGCTTGAACAGCGTTCTTACGTTTTCAGTAATAAAAAAGTAAAACATGCCGAAAATCTCCATTTTATTTTCCATTTTTGATAGGACACACAAAACAAAAACAAAATGTACAAAATCAAAAAAAATTGTTATAAATATGCCTTGAAATGTCAATTGTCGAAATTTATAATGATAATATGACTTAGAATAAAATTGGTGGGAAAAATACAACTAACGCCTCCGTCGGAAAAAAACGAAATTACTTTCCAAACAACCCAATAGAAATATACTTTAGAAATCAGTTTCTAGACCTCGTCTGAGCCATGTCTACTAAGACGCTTTGTTTATGCAATGCAAATTTTATAAAACCGTGGTTCAGATCGCAGCCGATGTCTAGAACACGTTTAAACAATCGGCCCAAACTGTTTTGACCTCTTGATCGGAACAACACAATAGTCATTACGATTCCGAGAAGTCCGCTATTGTGGGAAGTAATGTGTTCGAGAATGTAGAGTGAGCAATCTACAGCAGTTTGGAGCATTCTTCACGGAAGAAATTTTTTCTTATCGACAAAAATATTTAAAAAGTTGAATTTTTAAAAATGTGCGAAATAGCGAATTGTGCGAAAGTCGAGGGACGCCTGTATATAATTGAAAGAATTCATTTTTTTTAAAAATCTAACTTTCTTCACTATCTATATATATTATAAATCTGAAATGCCTGAGTGCATATGTATGCTTATAACACAAGAATGGCTGAATGGATTTTTATGAAACAACTTTTGTTTATTAGGGAATTTACACAAAAAAATTTACAGATAGGTATTGATTATTAGAATTGATTTTATATATTGTAATTGGCATAAATTACTTAATAACAATCAAAGATAGAAGATCAACACTATTTGAGCAACCTCATTGGGTTACAGTGATCATGTGACATGTTAGCTGGCCGATATCATTAGATTACTATGATCATGTCTTTAGTAACTGAACAGTCTCATTGGATAATAATGGACACGTGATTCTTGCACGTGACCATTATAACCCAATGAGACTGCTTTTAATGGCAGATATCGAGTATTGTGCTGTATATTATTTTGGTAAATTATTGAACTTCAGATTTCATATTAAAAGGTTTTTTTAAATCTTTCTCTAATTTTCTATTGATTATAGCTTACATTACTTTATTTACCCTAATATACTTAAATGACAACATATTTGCAGCCATGGCTATTAAAAGATATCTAATCTATATATATATATATAATATCTATACATATAAATCGAAATACCTGTGCTTGTATGTTCAATTATAAGGCAAGATAGATGAATTTCCTAATGACCCTTAAGATTGTCACTATCATTACCACATGTAGAGAAACAAACCGTCATTGCCATAGTAACGCAACAATTTGACTTACGGTAATACAATTTTATAAAAATTATTGAATTATTTGTGCTGCTACTGATTTATTATTATTGAATTGTTTATGCTGCTACTGATTTATTATTTAATCTATTACCTTTTTTTTAATCAATGATTATTTTATTTCATGATTTTCACTATTGTAAGTTTTTATTATGTATAAGAATCTGTATTTGAGATTAAGTCATGTATTTTTGGATGCTCTTGGTTTGAGAGTACGTCATTTCACGTGTTGTTTTGTTTTCATGGCATTATGAAATTTATACAACTTTACAGTTGTATAAATTTCATAATGCCATGAAAAAAGAGGGAACTATTTAGATAGATTAACTCCTCCTGCTAAAAGATTTATTTTCTTGAATTAAACACAAGCATTAAAAGATCAAACAAATCGACAAAATTTTAATAGAGAAAGAGACACAAAGTAAAGAACATACGAAAAGACATATTTCATATGGAAAATGTATCTATATGGGAAAGATTTTCAGAATACATTGAACAAAAACCTGCAAGTCATTTAAAAATTTATAATTTAAGAAAAAGAGAAATTTAAGTACAATGCTATGAACTGCCCAAGCAACGCCAGGCACAGGTCTGCTAGTATCTAAATAAAGGAGTTCCTTGAGTTATGAACATTCTAATTACATTTCAAATTTCATGAAATTCCAAAAACACTTTAATAATTTTAAAAAATATGATAGTAAAATGCTCTAGCAATCAATATTATGTAAAATTACATAGTTAATATATTATAGTAATATTTCAAGATGGTGGCAATTATACTAAAAAGCCTTTGTTTTATAATCAGAACTTTTTGTTCAAATCTATGAAATAAGTAATTTCTAATTCATCCAATTGTGAAATATATTACAAAACACTGTGTATAAAATTATTTCAGTATTTTTTGGGGGCCAAATAACAGCAGTATCTGAGTTATGAGCAAAATTTATGTACGAATTATATTTGTAACTTGAGGAGCACGTGAATAACTGAATTCAAATTTTTGAATATTTGAATATACAGGAAGTCTCTGATATACAGTGTTGCAGTAATATACATCATATTACATACAGATCATTTATTAATTAGAGATAGTAAACTCAATATAATATTGAATATATTTGCATCTATAGCATTTGAATAGATGTACATAAATTTTTTTCTTCTTCTATATTTAAGTTCATAATTACATACTATTAAAACACAAACAGCAGTTTAAGACAAAGATATTATACTTTAATAAGCATAAAAACGCTTTTTGGTACACAGGATACCATTATCAGTTATTTCAAACTACTTATTTATTTATTTATTATTAGAACTTAGAACTTGATTATATACTATATATAAAATATTGATATATCATTCCACAGAGTTGTGATCACTTGTTTGATTGTTCTGCTAAGGTAATATGACTTATAATCAATTGTCTTGTTAGACTGAGATTTATGACACAAAGATTTATGGTGGCAAGCAATGATTTCAGATTTCTTTGTCAAGAAAAAAAATCTCAACTTCAATAACTAGTACAAAAACAGAAGAAACTTCAGCTATATTTGCATCAACTTTAAGTGCTGAGGAGGAGCAATTGTAATAAAAACAATAATAAATTTTTATTTTTATACTTTGTTAATAATTTCACAATGTATTTTCTAATTATTATTTAGCAATTACAATAAACTATACTATATTATAGTTTAGTGTACAATAAGATAAAAATTTCCTATTCATATGCCTATACACTTACATATAAATTTGAATTTTTTGGTTGGCCTGGAATGCCTTTCTTACATAATACATTAGTTCAATCATTTTGTTATTTTTAATATTATATATTCTTTCACTTAGCATTCTATTGAATATAATTATCATCTATATTAGGGCTGCCCAACCAGTCAATTGCAAGCTACCAGTTGATCGTAAGCCTCCAACCATCCTCCAATCAACTTGCTTGTTAAACCTCCATTTTACAATATGTAGTAAACGTGGTCTGTGTTCTTGTTGAAACAAAAAAAGTGAGGTTATCCCTAGTGTTTTTTGTTTTGTGTCCCTTTTATCATTTATTAAGTAATAGCAGATCAGATCAATCGGTAGAATATAACAACATATCAAACACAATAAATGAAGATTATTTTGATGAGTAAGTGAAAGTTTGTTGGACAAATGCGTTTACAGGTTCACAAGCCTTTTTTTTCTTTATTATATTACTCAGGTTTGGAAAACAGTAAATCGTTGTTCTGTACTAAAAGGGTTAGTTAAATTTATTAAAAAATAAACTTCTTCAATTATTTAAATTTTTTTTTTCTTTTAACTATAATTATGAACTTAGAAAAGAATATTAAAACTTATAATTACCATGATGAATGGAAACATGATTTCTTTTTTCCATGGTTAATGCCAAATTGCTCTTGTCAAATATGTAATTCAGTTGTTGCTATTTCAAAAAAAAGGAATATCGAAAGACATTTCAAACACTGCTCTTCCATTATGAAAATTAATATTCGAAAGACTCCGAAATACGCAGAGCAAAAATTATAGATTTAAAATCAAACTTACATTCACAACAAAATATGTTCATAAAAATTTTAAGATTATCTCTTTTGTCATATAATCCAAATTTTGAATTAATTGCAAATATCGCATTAAAATTTTTGTTTATGTACCCATGTATTCATAGTTATTTTCATATTTGAGAATTGTTTATTTTATTTGATAAATTTTGAATTATATAGATGACATTGCTGTTTTTGTACTTTTATTCCCTGGATATCGGTAGATTGCTATATCGTTCTGGTGAAAAAAATAGCTCAAAGTCATATAAAAAAAATGGGCAACCCTGATCTATATTATATAGAAGTTACAGCAGTTTAAACAAGTGATGTAAAATATTTCAATATTTACAATACCAAAAGTGAGAAAATTTTCAAATAAGCTATATAGATTTTTGTTTTATTTCCTAAGGTATATCTATTATGCAAAAGCAGACAATAGATTGGTGTGGTGATTTTATACATTTAGGATTCCTCTCTATGAAGATAAAAAATAAAAATTATTGATGCAGAAGACAGAAAACATTGTAAACCACAGTTTGGCAATCAGCAGTTTAAAAACATTCAGTTCTGTGTATAGTGTTTAGTATATTTATATAGTCATGGCTGATGAAATTTGGAAAAATATGTGTTTATAGTTGAATACTATGTTAACAAAATCATTGTTCAAATATGATACAGATTTTGCATCAAATTTATTGCTTTGCATAGATATAAAGCTCCTTCACAATTAGAACAAGAAACAGATCCTATTGAATAAAGTCTAATGGACCAAAGAAAATGATGGATCTGGCTGAATTACTGAAAATATTAAAAACATTGTTTATAGAATCCACTTAACTGCACATAAAACATTCAGGCACTTAGATTATCTGATTAGCCAATCGGACTGTGTGAGGAATCAAAAACTCACACCTTTTCTTTATATTCTATTATTTCTATTTTATTTGGTTAAAGTTAACTTCCAACTCAAATTTTCAAAATGGAAGTAAATATAATGGAAGTAATGGATGTATAATATTAATAATATAAAAATTATCATCATCAGATGAATATATTAATTGATGATAAGCATATTATCATAAATTTTATATATTTATAAGATAAATAAAAAATACAGGAGCTATACAATTTATTTGCTATGCATATAATTCTTAAAGGATACACCCCACTCTGAACTTTTATTTAAAATTGCATTGAACCAAAATACTTCTCCTTCAGGCCATAATATTCTTTGCCAATAATATGAATCAACTATTATTGTTGTACCTAAAAAGAAAAATATTTATAATATTTAAATTTTTTAATAGAACATTTATCACTATCTAATAATTTATTAAATTTATTAATATGCACAGATTACTAATACAGATGGGACACTTCCTATACTTTCAATGGTAACTTTTCAAAATGATTTAGTTATATAAAGAACCAATCACATTGCTTAGAACGATTCTAACTTAGATGGCGCTATTAATAGTTAAACTTCATCATCAACAAAGCCAATAAAAGAAGTCAGGATATGACATCACAAAAATAGCTGTACTTCCTGTATAATTGTTATTGGGAATACTACCTTCTCGATTTATTTTCAATTTTAAGAAGTTAAATGTATTTTTAAAAATAAAAAGTTGATTTTTAATCATACTTTAGATTTTATACATTTGAACTATGTATAATACAGATTTGCTACTAATTTCTTTCCGAATTGTTAAACAATATATATATAATATAAAATTAATTAGATTAATTAGGAAATTTATTTTATTGCTTAAATTTCTAATTATAATGCAAAGACTTAGGCTCTTCCATTAATTAAGAAATACTATTAACACAACAAAATGCAATGATGCCACACTGCATTCTCATAGAATATTATGTGGCAGGGAGAAACCAGCCCTTCCACAGGCTATCCACCCCTGCAGAAGGATCAGCCAGATTATAAAACTATCATCATGTTTAAAATTCTCAGTTCCTGAAATTTTCTAAAATTTGAAAAAAGTTTATTGCTCAAATTTGTAACTCGAAACACTTGTATTAATAAAATTTATCTACACTTACTGTTGACAGCTGTTGGTTCAGTATATTACATTTATCACTGAATCCAGCAATGGGAGAACATGTATAACTGCATGTAATATTTAACTTTCCAGTTTAAAATAATTTATGTATATTTATTAATAAATTATGCATTAAGCAGCACTTAATAAGGAAAAAATTGTCTTACATTTGATAAACTTGTTATTAACTAACTATTCCATGATTAATATTTAAAAAACAAATACACTTTAATATAGATTTTCCATTATCATAATGGTATTAAAAGTACCATTAGTTTTAATTTGATATTTAGAATCAGCACCATGGCTGATGATAACCTATAAATTTATTTAAACTAATTTAAGTTATTATGTTTTGGCAAAGGTTATTTTGAGTTAACCATAGGGTGGCCAATATCCATGGAAGATTGAACAATGGGAAGAACCCGGATCTTATAAATTTACAAACCGGGCATCGTGAACTGTGCAGAAGCATCATTTTACCATATAGCGTTAATATGATAGTTCTTTTATCTCAATGTTAAGGTTGACTGCAAACGTGTTATAGGATATTGTCACGCATGACACCAGCGTGATGTCGCTCATGGATGTATTATGATGCCATCCGATATTGCAGTACTGATGTATCGTGATGCTATCATGACACATCGAAAAGTGATCTTTTTTTCTGCTCCTGCCGTTATCTGAAGGAAACGGAAAATTTCCCGATGTCAACCAGCGTGATGTCGCTCATGGATGTATTATGATGCCATCCGATATTGCAGTACTGATGTGTCGTGATGCTATCACGACACATCGAAAAGTGATCTTTTTTTCGGCTCCTGCCGTTATCTGAAGGAAACGGAAAATTTCCCGATGCCAAAAAAAATATCTTCACTGTTTACGAAACAATACTGTAGTTTACCATGATTTTATTGGAAATTATATCGCATTATAACATTCCAAAAATTCAGCACAAGCAACATCCATTGAATCAGGTGATATTTTCTATGTATAGCCTATTTGCAGGGCCGGATTTACCTATAGGCCGCGATTCTAGGGGCCCCAAAACTATCATCAGTTCAAAAAATGGGTTTTTATTAAAATGCTAGATAGAAAGTAAAATTTTAGAGCCTTTAAAATTAGACGTAGCTGATTTGAATTTTTAGGGGCCCCAACGCCTTGCTCGTCCTAGGGCCCCAAAAATGCAAATCCGTTTCTGCCTATTTGGTTTTGCTGCCGGACAACCGATATCCAGATTTTCATTTATTTTGGTCTGTCGCTCCTTTCCATTGCTGTACTGGATATTACGGGAAATTTGATAATTCCTCCAATCGATGCTGCAAAATATTTAAAAAAACCACCTTTTGTAAAACAAAAACAGTTGTTAGTTTAATTATGGTCACACTATTTTTTGACAGTAGAGCCCTACATATGATCCAAACGTCATCAGAGACAAGTTCTTATCGGCACAGAGAATCTGGGTTCAAATACGAATCCCACACCTCCAGGTCGGCCGGATGGCCATGTGTTAAAGCTTACCACCCTGGAGGATCCGGGTTCAAATCCGGTTCCCACACATCCAGTTTTGGCCATGTGTTAAAGCTTTGGCTTACCACCCTGGAGGATCCGGGTTCAAATCCGGTTCCCACACATCGTTTTGAAGGCTAAGCTACGGTAGGGGGTATACATCTGTTTATACTCATGTCAAATTTTTCCTGTTATGCAAAGTATAAATAGCTTTGAATTATTATAATTCAAAGCTAAATTTAAACTGCAGAAATAATAATAATGACAGCTACATTTTATTAAATTAGAAAGAACAGATAGGTTAATGAAGTTCAACTGGAAAAAATGGAGGACCCGGGTCTCACCCCTTGAAAATATATATCATAGGGCCGGGCCTATTGATCCCCGTCCTAGCTGACCTCTCCGCAGGGGTGGGCAGCCTGTGGAAGGGCTTGTTTCGCTCACCACATAGTATTCTACCAGAAACTGACCCCTCCGCAGGGGTGGGCAGCCTGTGGAAGGGCTTGTTTCCCCAGCACAGTATTCTACCTGAATGGAGTGTGGCGTCATCTGTTGACAAAAAAAACTGGAAAAAATAATTATTTAGGAATAATATAAACCAGTTAAATTTCATTTTCTGTAAACAATAATAAATGTGTGTAAAATTAGACAAAATATTAATTCACTAAAAGATTACTCCCATGTAATTTATTGGCAGTTTTTAAACAAGATATCGATAGTTTTGAGCATTTATTATTCGAATTTGTAATAGTTTTAAAAAATAAAACAAAATGTCACCATATTTGGAGAAGATTTTAAATAGTTTAGCCACGAACATTTACACACCACTGACGTTCGCTTATAGATGTTGGAAGTGAGTAGTGATAACTTTACAGACCACGTGGGAAAATGGCATGCTCTTTGTATGAGACTTGGGGTCTAGAGCAGCGGTCGCCAACCTTTCGGACCTCACGGACCACTAAATTTATGATCTTATAATGAATATTACAACTAAATTGTTCCTTATTAAAGTATTACACATTTTTAGTGTGAATTTTGTCCTGCTTGTTTGAAAGAAGAGTATGGAGAAATTTTAAACTTGTTCATAAACATTTTGAAGCATCCAAAAATTGATTTTGCCATTAACCTATCTCGCTTGAAATTTTACGCGGACCACCAGTGGTGGGTGGACCACTGATTGGCGACCGCTGGTCTAGAGTTAATCGTCGTTCTCGAAGATTGTCATGCGGTGGGTTCATGTCGGTTGTTGACTCCCTTAACGCAGGTGTCCTGGATGATAAGGCTTCCAAGCTTGCTACATTCAATGGTGGCATACACAGGACCCTGACAATCCAGGTTGGATGTGCTCGGTTTCAGCGGGTTCGAGCACATCCAACCTTTTGGTAAAGGTCGTTTACAGATGGGTTTCCGCAGCGCGAGAGCCGACGCGCTCGGTTTCAGCGGGTTCGAGCACATCCAACCTTTTGGTAAAGGTCGTTTACAGATGGCGTCGGCTCTCGCGCTGCGGAAACCCAAGTTCTGCGCCCAGGGATTTGAAATGGGCGACTTCCAAATCACCCCGCAAGCAATTGCGGAGGATATTTTTTGTCAACAGATGATGCCACACACCATTCTGGAAGAATACTATGTGGCGGGGCGAAACAAGTCCTTCAACAGGCTGCCCCACCCTGCGAAAGGGTCAGCCGGATTGTGGAGAACGGGGATCGACGGGTCCTCCAGAGAGGAAAGCCGAAACGTTTCCACACGGCCAATCCGGCCACAACTTTGAGATTAAAGCTTGAAAGTTTTACAGCGTCATGTGGAAATAAAGCGTAACAAAGTTTATAATTTTCATGTTACTAGCTTAATCAGTAGCGAAGTTATGGAGGTGACATATGCGGCTTGTTGGTTCGTGTAAATATACACACGGTGTGTGCCGCGGGAACTTGGTCAGATGACTATATATGCTAAAATATTTGCTACTATCTGTGGGTTCAATTCTGGGTCATACAATTTCACTGATGAAGCAGTTTCGTTGGGAAATCATCAAACACCCTCCCTATAGCCCGGCCTTTATTGAAAAATGATATTTGTACAAGATTTTATACATTCGAATTACGTATAATACAGATTTGCTACTAATTTCTTTCCGAATTGTTAAACATTTTATACATTCGAATTACGTATAATACAGATTTGCTACTAATTTCTTTCCGAATTGCTAAACAACGAAACTTTCACGCACAGATTACTAATACAGATGGGACACTTCCTATACTTTCAATGGTAACTTTTATGACGTAGTTATAAAGAACCAATCACATTGTTTAGACAGAAAGTAACTTGGATGGCGCTATTAACAGTTAAACGTCATCATTAACAAAGCCAATAAAAGAAGTCAGGATATGACATCAGAAAAATAGCTGTAGTTCCTGTATAATCGTTATTGTGAATACTACCTTCTGGATTTATTTTCGATTTTAAAAAGTTAAATGTTAATACAAACTGAAGTTATATATCAAAAAATATGTTAGTGATATTAAATAACATTAATGAAAACAATTCAAAATAACTAATATACAATATGTTTAATAAGCCTAAGCATAATACAAATTTGCTACTAATTTCTTTCCGAATTGTTAAACATTAATGAAACCTGTATTCTTATATTTATATTCTATTTTCTAGTATCAGAAAATAACATATATTAATAATAAACACAAATACAAACATAATTAATAATAAATAACATATATATTAATATAATTTTATTGAAAAATGATATTTGTACAAACTGAAGTTATGATCAAAAATATGTTAGTGATATTAAATAACAATAATGAAAACATTTCAAATAACTAATATACAGTACGTCATTACGTATAATACAAATTTGCTACTAATTTCTTTCCGAATTGTTAAACATTAATGAAACAATTAATGAAACATTATTTTCTAGCAACAGAAAACAACGTGTAATATATTAATATAATTTTATTGAAAAATAATATTTGTACAAACTGAAGTTGTACATCAAAAAATATATTAGTGATATTAAATAACAATAATGAAAGCATTTCAAAATAACTAATATACAGTACATTTACGAAGCCTAAGCGTATGAGTTCTCTCTCAGCAGGAAATACGTTGTATAATATTATAAATTCCAATCTTCTTCTTCTTCCTGTTTATATGAAGGAGGATATGGCCCATAAATTCAAATCTACACTACAATACCTTTTATAAATAACTAAAGTTAACTTCGATCCACGAGCTACGATCAAACGTCTTAAGAAAAACAAGATGGCTACTAGAAACCAAAGCTGCTTGTGGGAAACAGATTACTACGTAATATTATTATTCAATATAATTCTATATTTTAAAATAACAAACTATCCATTATTATTTAAATGATTTTGAAAATATTTGTCAATGTTAAAAAATATGTTAGTGATATCAAATAACAATAATGAAAACATTTCAAAATAACTAATATACGTTTACTAAGCCTAAGCGGATGAGTTCTCTCGCTCAAAGGAAATACGTTGTATAATATTATAAATTCCAATCTTCTTCTTCTTCTTCCTGTTATATGAAGGAGGATATGGCCCATGCACAACAATAGTCTAAGCGGATGAGTTCTCTCTCTCAACAGGAAATACGTTGTATAATATTATAAATTACATCTTCTTCTTCTTCCTGTTTATATGAAGGAGGATATGGCCCATAAATTCCAATCTACATTACAATATTTTTTATAAATTACTAAAGTTAATTTTTATATGAAGGAGGATATGGCCCATAAATTGGTAGGATTCTAGTTTAACCATAGCACGCTGCTGATTAGAGCGGTGAATCTTTTAATACAACGGAATTGTCGATTCGTATTTTATATATCAGTCGGTGGGCGGCGAAAATTCAATTCCAATCAGCAGCGTGCTATGGTTAAACTAGAATCCTTATGAAGGAGGATATGGCCCATAAATTCCAATCTACTCTACAATACCTTTTATAAATAACTGAAGTTAACTTTGATCCATGAGCTATAATCAAACGTCTTAAGAAAAATAAGATGGCTACTAGAAATTGTGGGAAACAGATTACTACGTAATATTATTATTCAATATAATTCTAAATTTTAAAATAACAAAATATCCTTTATTATTTAAATGATTTTGGAAATATTAATACTGGTCAATGTCTTGAAAAATTGCAAAACTTTTACTTTCAAGAAAAAAATACACTAAATCAACTAACTGAGGAGGTGCTGTGGTACTGAAATTTCCCTGTTTTTAGCTAAGTGTCCCATCTGTATTAATAATCTGTGTTAATATGGAAGCTATTGGAAACAATTTCATAACTATTTTTCATAAAATGATTATTTTATTAAATACATTGTAATTATAATTTTATATAATTATATGTGTCATAATTTACTGTATTTAATATAATTTTAATATTTGGGCCGTTTATTTTGAAAGTGATGTAAGTCCATTTTTTTAAAAAACTGAAATATTATATTAATTTAGTGTAAACTTTTTATTTATGTAATATCTCATTACTTAAAAAAAAAAATAGACTTACACCACTTTTGAAATAAACGGTCCATTTAAAGCATATAAATTATTAATAGAATTTAAATGTAATAAAATAATTCATTTGATTATAACAGTAGACTCAATTTTAAGAACTCTTATAGAATACCAAAAAAAAAGTTCACAAATGGAAATGGAATAATTAACATTAGATCTAGGGATACTTTTCAGGACTAACTCAATAGTTCATAAAAACATATAGTTCGTATATTTGCAAAGTTGCTATATTAAAAAATACCAATAATCAATAAATAACAATAATAATCTAACCTAACGATTTTAACGACTCAGCAAATCCAGAGTCCGGCCTGAGCTAAGGTCTTTTTTACTATTTCCTATAATAAATATAATCAAATCAATCTATCAATACCTAATGTCTATCTGACAAAAACAAATTACCAGAAAACTTATGTCTTAAAGTATCAAACAACTGTTAAATCTAAAATGACAAAAAAGATGTTAGAAACTTATACTAATAAATTGAATAAATTCTCAAAACAAGGTTAAATAACTAAAATATCATACATTTATATTGACAAGGTTAAATAATAAAATATAAATTTATTTGACTCAAACACTTATAAAAAAGTGTTAACCAAAGCTTTGGTTAGATAATAATAATAAAGCACAAAACAAATTATCAATAAAACTTGTTTGATCACAATTCCAAAATCCAAATATTCAAAACAATAATAAATATAACTTTAAATACAGTAAGACACCATTTAAGGTGGGGATACATTCCAAAAAAACCAAGCAATAAACAAAATAGCATTAAATGAGGTCATCTTAACACGGAAATAATGGGAATAGGTGAAACAGGACAATGAAAAAAAAATATATGTATTTTATTTTGTAACATGTATTATTACTATTGTATTACATTAATTATAGACATTGTAACATGTATTATTACTATTGTATTACATTAATTATAGACATTTTATTATTGAACATGTATTATTATTATTGTATTACATTAATTATAGACATATTTTATTTATTATTACTATTGTATTACATTAATTATAGACATTTTTTATTGCTAAATATCGTTACCTATTGTATTACATTAATTATAGACATTTTTTATTGCTAATATCAATTCAATATACGTAGCATTTTTGTTTATTTTATTTTGTAGCATGTATTATTACTGTATACATAGGATTTTTTTAATTTTATTTTGTAACATGTATTATTACTATAATATACATAACATTTTTTAAATTTTATTTTGTAACATGTATTATTACGTGAATAAATATATATATACATAGCATTTCTTTAAATTTTATTTTGTAACATATATTATTACTATTATAATTATAGACATTTTTATTGCTAATATCGATTTGTATTCATAAATCATGCATGAAAATCAAAAATATTCAAGGAAATAATTTGTTTGTGATCAGATAGGTTCTTCCTCATTTGATACTTTTTGTTTTTTTTTGTTAAGAATCTTCTAATGAAAAATCGTTTGCCTTTTCCTCTTTTGTAAGGCAAGCAATTGTCGATAGTGAGACATCGCATCCACAACACGTTCGTCTTGCCTTTGAACTGATATCAAAATTTGGATTATTTTGTATAAACTGATCCATAATTTCTGTAATAGTGGCTAAATTTTAATTGTAAAATAATGGTGATGAATGATCATAAATGTGAACTGTGACCATAGCCAACTTTCATATGTACTGCACTGAACTGATATCAAATGCATTGCGAGATGGCATAAGAGTATCAAAGAAACAAATTAGTGCAATTTCAGATTTATGTGAGTATAACGGTTTGAAAAAATGCATCAAAGTGAATAAAAATAAAAAATATAGAATTTGAAAAACCACATTATATTGAAACAGCATTAAATAGGGTCTTACTGTACTAATTAGATCTACTACCTCCACTCTGTGATACAAACTCAAGCAATTGTCAATCTTACAAGAAAGTCAGAAGTCACTAATCAGCTTCCCTCAATACAAAACACCTTGCTGTGTCATTTTACATACACGCATTTGTCGTAATGACTTTCACAGTCCTGAGCTTGGCTCATTTACATAAGTCATGCAACAAGTTCTATTCTTAGTTTACAGAACAATCAATTCATATCATTCTCTTTACAAATTATTTATATACTGAATATAAAACATCAATAAGAGATCATTCTTATATTCTCACATCGGATCAGTGGAAATGATTTAGAGTAGATGATATCAAAAAGTGAGAGAGTTTGTCAGGAGGCAGACTTCCAGTCCCGTAACACGTAATTGCTAACTGATGAGATGGAGAACGTGCAAAGTGAGTTAACTCTTAAACTAAAATATAATACATTAAATAATAATGAAAATAAATAATAAAGAGCATAATAAAATAATAATAGGATAGGTCAGAGTAACTTCTTCACATATTGAAGGTTCATAAAAACATGAGTTCACTGTATTATTTATCATCATCAATATACACTATACTATCAAAAGGAATGGTTTATCTCTCAAAAAAAGAACAATTGGCTTCAATCACCATATATATAAATTTTGTATATAATATAGTAAAACTTCAATCTATCATTCTCAGATGTATTGTTTTCCTGGAAAAAGCATCCAATTTCTAGGATCCCTGAACAAATCCTATTTAAACTATGGATATTAAACAAATATCAAATGTTCTTTGATTTTGTTTTCCTGCATCTATTAATTAGAAATTTTAGTCCTGAAAATGTTAATCCTGGACTGATTGTTTTTAAGAAAGAGCACACCACCCACACATGGTGGTAAAAATTTACTTTATCTCATGTGCCAAGCAATGTCACATGGTCATCAGTTACTGACCACACTTGCCAATATCAGACTGCTGGCAATGAATCTGCAATCTCTACATCAATCTACATTCTTGCCTGATCCAGTTTGCAACATGATGTTTCTAACTACTAGAGATAAAGTAAGCTTTTACCAGATTTTGCATAGTTAATTGTGCGACATTAAATGAATCATAGCTGCCAGATAACAAGTTGGAGAAAAAGGTTATGATAAGAGCCTGATTTGGCTTGAAAAACTTTTCTGTATGCATGTTGCCAGCATTGCACTAAGCTTTATGAAAGCCCTCATGCATATATTAACTTTGAGTTAGTTTATTTCAAAACTTTGTGATGTCTTTAGGCTTTTGGTGCCATCATATGTAACATATCTTGCACCTACAGATGGCATGATCTTGTGTTGCCATATCTGGAGATTTTTAATGCCTTTTGGTGACAAAATATATTATAAAGTTTACAATTGCTGAAATAGAGATTTAGTGATTTTTAAATGCTCTTTAGTGAAAAAGAAAGTTGCTATTACTGATACAGCAATTTTACTATTTTTATGTCAGTACTTGGTGATTTTCCATAAACCAGATTTGACAACACTTCCTATAAGTGTGAATCATTTCATTTCTCTTTCACCTAGCTGAGTATGTGAGGAAGTTAACTCTGACCTGTCCTAGTTTATTTTATTATGCACTTTATTATTTATCATTATTTTCTTATTATCTAACGTATTATATTTTAGTTTACGAGTTAACTTACTTCTACCTTCTCCGTCGTAGTTGGCAATCACGTGATATGGAATCAGGAACCATCCTCCAGAAGAGCTGTCCCGGGTAATGACATCATCATCTAATCTAAGTAAGTTTACCACTGATCCGATATGAGAATGTAAGAATGATCCGTATCAATGTTTTGTTCGGTATATAAATGAGTTGTAAAAAGGATGACATGAATGAATAACTCTGTAAGCTAATAAATTTAAACTTGTTACGTATATTTATGTAAATGAAGCAACACGGGACTGTACGTCACTCGCATATAAAAGCCAACGAAACCGACGACTCAGTGAGGTGCTGTATCAATGTAAGATTGGCGAAAGTGACATTTGAGTTTCTTGTAAAGATCAACGATTCCTTGAAGTTTGTATTGGTGGTGGAGGTAGTAGAATTTAAGTAGTATTTAAGGTTTCTTTTTGTGAATAATTGATTGTTGATATTTGAATTGGATTAAACAAGTTTTGTTGTTTAATTGATTGTTGCTTTATTACCGTTCCAATAAAGCATTTATTAACACTTTTTGTAAGTGTTTTGAGTCTAATAAATTTTTATTTTTTTTTATTATTTAACTTGTTTGAGAATTTCTTCAATTTATTAGTATAAGTTTCTAACATCGTTGTTCGTTCTTAGATCTAACACTTAATCGATAATAATAGTTGTAAGTTACGATTTCCAGTTTTGTTTTCGGCAGTTAACGTTTGTTGTTGTTGTTAGATTGTTTTGAAGTTAATTAATTTTTAGTTAGACTTTACTTAAAGACATGAGCTCAGGCCGAACTCTGGATTGCAGAGTTGTTAGAAACCGTTAGGTTTAGTTTGTAATTTATTATTATTGATATTCGTTAAAATCTGCGACTTTGCAAGTATATTAAAGATCCATCAGCAATGTTGTGAAAAAATGATTAAAATTAAAGATTATGAAGCCCAAGCCATGCTTAGGTAGACTACTAGAACTCACTGACAAAAGTGAATGAATGCTACAAAAGCTGGTTAAATCATCATATCAATAGACCTCCAAAACATGACTGGTTTTGCAAGTGTCCATTAGCAGTACTTTTGTCAGTACAATATGTCCTCATTTAACATTTGATTATTATTACAATGTGAGCAAAAACTAAATTAACTAATTAAAGAATTAAAGCTTTTGAATCAATAGAACTGAATACAGTAATATTTTCTTATATTTCCTGCATGAGAGAGAAAAAACATGTTGGAAATCTATAGTGGTTGTTGTTATAGAAAACCAGGTAAATACATTTTACTATATGAGCATTTAACTAAAGTATATAATAGTGCCTTATAAATATTGTGTTAAATTATAATTGCAATAGGACAAATCAGTCTAATTTACTATGTGGAAATGCTTCAACTTTCCAATAAGAGGACTTGATAGTGGACCCAACTTATCTAACACTTTCCTCTACAATCTGGCAGATCTCCTTGGATATAGTTGGCATGTAATTGCACCATTATTAATAAATGACTGAGAACTGATATCAAGAAAAACTAATCATAGGACATTACACCTGTAAATTCTAAGATGACTTTTATTAGAAAATAATTTTCTTTCCTATAAATTCAAATATATAATTACTATGTAATATTTTCCAATTAAAATTTACACTTAAATCTGTGAGACCTGTGGGCTGTGTTATGGGATTTAAGTTGACAACTTATGACAGCCTTTGAGTGGTTGTGGTCTTCACGTAGGCTGGACAGGAGAATAACGGAGTGCGCCATCACAAACTGACTCAGACAACCACTTTAACAACAGTTAACATATTTATTGTGCGAGAGAGAGTTCTTTACAAATTAGTAATTATACAAAACCACCCAAGGAGGATAAATACCTTGTTACTAGATGATGAAGAATGTTTCTTGGCAATCAAATGAAAGTTTGCTTTTTTGTTTCAGCACTGAGTCTTCTTAATAGGATGCACAGTTACAGTTTCTTCCCTTTGTAGTAATAGTTGATTAAATCTTGTTTATGGATCAGGGGAAGGCTTCGTCAGTGATTGGGACAGGACTTGCTCAGCAACTGGCTTCTAAGGTAGTTCTAACTCGACTATTTGATACATTTAGGAGATGTCCAACTCCTTCAGTGCCTGCGACTCAACTGTGCGCTCTCGTCCCTAAGCTCCCCTTCTTGACCATCCAAGAATTGTTTATCCAAGACAGAATCCGACCTTGTTTTGGCCTCTTCCCAGAAAAACCTGCGCCCCTTTTGATACGTTGTTTTCCTACCGACCGAATGTACGCTTTCCCTTCCCATAATTTTTCTTTCCGTGACATCCACTCTATAGTCCAATCCTTGTCGCAACAATTAAATCTGTCAACGACTCTGATTTTATATGATAGCAAGTGAAAGTCTCCCTTTCGGAATACATTCGTCCATCTGTGTTAATTATTACTTTTATTTGAGAAAGTCTTACTTTCAGAATACATTCATCCACTTGTGTTGATTGTTACCTTTATCCGACTATGTCTCCCTTTCAGGATGCATTCATCCACTTGCATTTGCTGTTACCTCTATCCATGAACGTCTTTCTTTCAGAATACATTTGTTCACCTGCGTTGATCTTTATCTCTATCAGACAATGTCCAGAACATTTACATTTGTCGTTTTTCCTGTCTAATTCAGAAAGCAGATGGTGATAATTTATAGACAACTTACAAAAGAAGTTATGTTCGACATTCCACAAATCATGCTTTTCATTCATTTCCTTCCTTTATTGAACAATATAATAATAATTAAATGATAAAAATAACAAAATAGTATCAATTCTAGTACCAGAAAGAAAAATAGTCTAACAATGTAAGTCTACCCCAGTGGTTCTTAACCTTTTAGAAGTCACGGAACAGTTTTGACTGTAAAGAAAATTTGTGGAACACTATATCACTAAGACCATAAAACAAACAATAAAAATATGCATGAATATATATTTTACTAAAAATTATACATTACACATTACATTACAATAAAAAACAATAATTAAAAAACATATTCCAAATAACCTGAATTTATTAGCCAAATTATAGCCCTTGAAATTTTAACGGTAACTTTTAATGATTAGAACGAATTTAGACTAATTTTAGCGCCATCTCGTAATTAGAATATTTATTATTTTATTAAATCAATGTGTGGTGCTTACACGCCATCTCTTAATTAGAATAATTATTATTTTATTAAATCAATGAGTGGAACCATCTATTAATTAATAATTCAACTAGAATTTTTAACTAATTTATCTGAAGAAAAAATCCACCTCATCCCGGGATTGAACTGGGGACCTTTGGGCTAACGTCCCAATATCATACAGGTTAGCCCAAAGGTCCTCGGTTTGATCCCGGGACGAGGCGGATTTTTTCTTCAGATAAATTAGTTAAAAATTCTAGTTGAATTATTAATTAATAGATGGTTTTCAGATAAATTAGTTAAAAATTCTAGTTTAATTATTAATTAATGGATGGCACCACATCATTGATTAATAAAATAATAATTATTCTAATTAAGAGATGGTGCTAAAATTAGTTTAAATTCTTTCTAATCATTAAAAGTTACCGTTAAAATTTCAAGGGCAATAATTTGGCTAGTAAATTTAGATTATTTGGAATAAGTTCCCTTGATGTTTGTATTATATAAAGTTTAAAAAACATACATTCTCAAGAAATGTCTAACTCTTTTTGAAAAATGGAACATTTTTAAATCAAGTTTAATGTGATGCCTGAGCTAATGTCTTTTGCAGATTCAAGCCATGTCAGATATGATATGTGATACAGCTACTCTCATTTCTTTTTCAATAAATCTAAGTCTTTTGCACTTTTTAGTTTTTATATTCATTAATGTTGAAAAGCTTAGCTCACAAAAGTGTGATGTCGAAAACTGTAGCAAAATCTTAAATGCTTTTGTGGATAAGCCTATTTAATAGATTATTCATAAATGCAAGTTGAATCTTGTCTACATTATAAAATGCGTACTGCACAGTACGCTAAGATCATTCAAGTAGGCCTCACTTTCATAATTTTGCGGAACACTGGTTAAGAACCACTGCTCTAACTTACAACAATAGACCTATGGATTCACTGGTTTCAGTTATCATCATTTTATTTAGTATTGTAATTTTTAGGAACTAACTCTAATGTTAAACGATGACCTACTGAATATATATAAGCTAATAGTATATTTCTAAATGGCAAATAAAGTACAAGTGAAATACATATAATTTTAAGCTTTTTGTTTAAAAATCATAGTCAAGTAAAAGCATATAAGTTAACTAAATCATTTGCATAATTTTATATTATTAGATTTTATTCTTATTTATTTTAAACTTCAGTACAGTAATACCCCGAAGTTATGCAATAGGTGAGACTGATGAATATCATGTAAGTCAAGGTACAACTTTGCATATAAATACATATAAATTTGGTTTAATTGGGACCAAAGACTAACAAAAACACTAGTTTAAAAGAAAAATATTTAATAAAATTGCAGTTCTTTATACATATTAATACAAAATATCAAAAAAATAAATGAGTCATGTAAAAAATTATTCACTTTTACTTGATTATCAACCATAATTTTAGCATTTTTTCCATCTCAGCAATATTACCTTGACATTTACAAATTATGCTTGAGTTCAAGGATTGAGCATTTTTCACAGTATCGAGAATTCTTTCACTATCTTTTATGATTGTTCTTACTGTGGATTCCAATAGCTCAAATTCCTTTGACAAATGTGTGGTAGAAAATATTATAATGTACAGTTGTAATGATTTAGTTGTTTGTTGAAATTAAGGTCATGCTGCATTATAAAAATTTTTTTAAAATAAGGATAAGGTTTTCAAAAATGAAGTCAAGTCTAAACTAGGTTTCGATATATAATTAGTGATGTTTGAGAAGGTTTTCTTGGAAATGTTTGTAAAAAATTTTTGTAAAGTGATGAGCTGGTTTATGAAAATAGCTGAGGAGGGCATAATAAATTGCTGAAATGCAGATGAAAATAGTAATATTTCAGTTCATCAGAAATTTTGAAGAAATTTAATAAAAAATTTTTAAGATGTTAATTTGAGTTTCTTTGATACAACGACACTGTTAACCATAGCAAAAGAAAAATATCCTAGTTTTGAATGTGGCTTCTTCAAAAAATTGGATAGACTTTATAGTCAAATTGAATGTGAATATATAAAGATTGCTACCTAATTAATTGACTTATTGACTGAATGTTAATATTGATTCCAAAATGGCTTAGTTTTGATTATTTCAAAACAAATAAATAAACAAAATTTAAAAAGTTTAAACCTTAAAGTAAAAATAAATGCAATCTTACTGAATGTATTTATTATTTCCTTATTATTTTGATTTTATAATAAGAGGATTTTATTATATTTTGAAATTAAATTTAAAGTTTTTCAAAGAAAAATTTTTCATTTATCTATAAATAAAATATGGGAGAACAGTGTGCAAAAACTATCCAAATATTTTGACTAGTAATTAAATAAATTTAAATAAATAAATAAATATTGAAATTTCTTAAAAAGCTACTTTGAATATTTTATACTGATCAGAAAATTTAAATTTTAGTATGCTGAAGTGATGATTTATTTAAACTCTTCAATTAAGATTTAAATATCTAATTTAATAAAAATTTGCAAATTATTAAAAATAATTTTAATTACATACCTAAAATAAATAATCCACTTGGAATGCCCCATTTTAAAACATTAATGATGGTAAGTCTTTTTGAAATCACTTCAATAAGTATAATAAATCCTAATAATATGGCTAACTCAGCACGGAAGACTATCACAACTAATGCTGTTGTAACAATTAGTTGTTGATGTTTTTGTCTTAACCAAAAATGATATGCCAATAAAACTGATTCAAAAAAGAATTGAAAAATTATTATTTTGGTATATTAATATCAATATGCTTTTATTTTTCATAAAAGAAATTATTTAGCACTAATAATAAATAAATTTTTTTAACATTTTATTCTCTACTTTTTAAACACTGAAGATTTACATTAAACAATGAATATTTTCTGAAATTTTTATTTAAAAATAATTTGTATAATTTAAAAAAAATAAATTTTAATAAAATTAAAAATAAATTTTAAAATATAATATATATTAATTTGTATAAAATAATTAAAATTTATAGATTGATTATTAATTATTTTAAGTTTCTTTAAACATATTGTATTATATATATTAAGAAATGGAGTTATGGAATAATTTTAAATACATTTTATGTTATAATTTGATAGTTAATAACAAATAAATAAAACAATTTTTATAAAATACAAATTAATCTATATTACAAACTTATTCTAAAGTCACTAAAACAAATATGTTTTTAACTTAAACTTTGCTTCTAACACAAGAAATATTAAATACAAGCACTATATGCAGTAATGAAAATTTATTCTAAAAAGAAATGTTTTTGATCCATATTGGATCCTCCTCAACTTCTAATGGAACATAGTTTAAAAATTCAAAAAGTTTATATGCATTGTTCTAGTTATTATGTCGCTATTTACAGAAAAAGTTACAAATATTTCAGAGTAACAAAAATAAAAATAAATTATTAATAAGAGATACATATTATAAATAAATTATTAAACATGGACATATTGACAAAAATAACGATAAATTCAATATTAAAAGTTTATAACTTATGAAAATTCCATAACTCCATGCCTTGGAGAATGACGTACTAGCTTGTTTGTTTATGACTTCTCGTGTAGGCTCCTTTCTGCCAGAACTAATGATTCCTGTAAATATACATTCTTCTGCTCAAAACCTATCCTTATGATTTTTGCCTCTTCCCAATTTATGTCCAGATCGTAGTCATAAAATCTTGCTGATGCTCGTTGATCCTTTGCAAGAGATTTCTAGTCGTTATCCCGATATACTCTTCTTGCTCACCTATAGTCTTAATATAGATAGGAACTTTATATATTCCCAATTGTTGTTATCTTGAATTTGGCTTTTCATCATTTCTAAGTGTAGAAAATAAAGTTTTACTTCTTTTGAGTGCCAATGTTAATGGCTATATATAAACTGCTTAAAGAAATAGCTAAAAAAACAGGGATGGCATTGGCACCCAAAGGAAGTAAAACTTTATTTTCTACACTTAGAAATGATGAAAAACCAAATTCAAGATAACAACAATTGGGAATATATAAAGTTACTATCTATATTAAGACTATAGGTGAGCAAGAAGAGTATATCGGGATAACGACTAGAAATCTCTTGCAAAGGATCAACGAGCATCAGCAAGATTTTATGACTACGATCTGGACATAAATTGGGAAGAGGCAAAAATCATAAGGATAGGTTTTGAGCAGAAGAATGTATATTTACAGGAATCATTAGTTCTGGCAGAAAGGAGCCTACACGAGAAGTCATAAACGAACAAGCTAGTACGTCATTCTCCAAGGCATGGAGTTAAGGCATCACCCATAAGTCAGGGGTGGCCAACTTGTTTGTCATTAAGATCAACTTTATATGTTAACAATGATTCTACCTAGAATCGCGATCTACCTTTGACATTTTTTCGTTTGATGGTGAGAGTAGAGATAGGAGCCAAAACCACATATCCCAAAATGACATTAGTCTAAAACGAGATATCTGGTAGCGACAACGGTTTTTTCCTTTTATTTTACTCATAAATCTCGCTTCACTTCAACTGTCAATTCATAGGCACCATGTTGGCATCATCAGCGAATTTAGAATTTTATCTAAATACTCTGCTGCTACCGGCTATTCTGTTTTGGGCCATACTCAGCAATAAAGCAAAAGTTTGGCTTTAGTTGTCTAGAGAATGCACTATACAGTAAGAGAGTCATCCGATAACTTACAAAGATCGACTACAAATCATCCCGCGATTGACTTGTTGGCCACCCCTGCCCATAAGTTATGAACTTTTAATATTGATCTTATCATTATTTTTGTCAATATGTCCATGTTTAATAATTTATTTATAATATGCATCTCTTATTAATAATTTATTTTTATTTTTGTTACTCTCTGAAATATTTGTAACTTTTTCTGTAAATAGCGATGTAATAACTAGAACAGGATATATAAACTTTTCGAATTTTTAAACTATGTTCCATTAGAAGCTGAGGAAGATCCAAAAAGAATCTAAAACGTTTCTTTTTAGAATAAATTTTCATTACTACATATAGTGCTTATATTTAATATTACTAAAACAGATATATTAAGAAATAATGATTCACCTGAGAAGGGACAACACTAGATTAAGTGTGTTACAAATGATTAAAAATGTACTTAACATAAAGGCATTGCAAGATAACACCACACACACACACCTACACACACACACAAACACACACACACACATATACATACACCTACACACACACACACACACACACACACACAATGATTATAAAACTATTAATTATTAATAGTTTTATATATACATATTATATTAATTGACATAATAACTTATAATTTTTCCCAAAAGATGCAATAGTTTTATTACTTTATAGCTTTGTTTATATTATTAGATCTTTCTTGAGAAAATTCAAATTTTGGCCATTATGGTTTTCTGATTTCTCATAATTACATAAAAAATTATGATCAAAATATCTTAAAGTTAGATGATAATTCAGAATGACCCTTTAACACAATATTTTGATATACATAAAATCCTTGGCTTATGTACATGGATCATTTAGCAAAATCCTATATATGTCAGAGCATACTCTATATAGTATTAGTATATGACAAAGACATAAAAATAATTATATTATTATTGAATATAAATTATATATTATATTTAAAAATAATTATATTGCAAGATAACACCACACACACACACCTACACACACACACACACACACAAACACACAAACACACACACAAACACATATACATACACCTACACACACACACACACACACACACACCTACACACACACACACACACACACCACACACACACACATATTAATAATTTATTTTTATTTTTGTTACTCTCTGAAATATTTGTAACTTTTTCTGTAAATAGCGATGTAATAACTAGAACAGGATTGGATGAAAGAGTCGTTTATTGCAAATCTAAAAAGGAGAAGAAAGGTAATGGTAGAAGAAGACGCATATTCAAGCGTATCAACAGCGTTTTCCGAATAAAGAAGTCATAAGTGTTATGAATACAGATTTGGATATGGATATAGTTTATGTAAAGTGAAAAACTGCACGTTCAAGTGTAAGTAAGCAATATTATTTTATATTTTATAATATAAAATATTATCAATTATTAATTAATTTCCGTTTGTCAATTTTAGGCACTCATTGGATGAAAGAGTCGTTTATTGCAAATCTAAAAAGGAGAAGAAAGGTAATGGTAGAAGATAATATTTTATATTTTATAATAAATATTATCATCAATTATTAATTAATTTCCGTTTGTCAATTTTAGGCACTGAAGAGTAACGATTTCAAGTTTGATATAATTTTCTTTATTTATTTTTCTTTCCTTAAATAAAATATTATTATTCAAATTGGTGTTATTTTCTTATGAGTTTATTTATTAATTACTGTATTTATTTATATATAAGCTAACCCCGCCATTTCAATCCCAAAAATTCAATAAAAAATTGAAACACGTGTATAATAGTAGTAATAATAGTTGTAATTGGAAAGAAAGGATTTTAAGTAGTCCATGCATGCCGCCTTACTATGTGCATCCAAACAGGATTATTTCATAAGCAATTCTGTCATAAACACAAAAGACAAAAATCTTCTTCAATACGATTTTAAAAATGGATTGGAAATCTTCCTGCATGGATAATGAACTCTAGATTATCATATCGTAACTCTGAAAAAGTTAATATATTCACATAATAGGTGAAGAAAAATTTCATCTCACATATTCATTAATTGAGACTATGAGCACTCTATGCATGCCGCCTTACTATGTGCATCCAAACAGGATTATTTCATCAGCAATTCTGTCATATACACAAAAGGCAAAAATCATCTTCAATACGATTTTAAAAATGGATTGGAAATCTTCCGGCATGGATAATGAACTCTAGATTATCATATCGTAACTTTGAAAAAGTTAATATATTCACATAATAGGTGAAGAAAAATTTCATCTCTTCTCACGTATTCATTAATTGAGATTATGAGCACTCTAATTAAGTGAGCAGATCTCCTAACATGAAAGTGCGGTGTAACAGTATTTACTTGGTTTTTATGTAATGCTAGAACACTGTGTCTTCTGAAAAGTTCGATCAAATTAGGAGCCTATGTAACCTTCATCTTCAAATGTTTCTCTATCGTTGAAGCTAAAAAACTTTTTTTTATTTTATAAGAAATTTCGAATTCATAAGCAGCATAGAAATTTAAATGATCGCATTTGAGGCAATAATAAAAATATAGTTTTTCAAATTTATTTTATAAGAAATTTCGAATTCATAAGCAGCATAGAAATTTAAATGATCGCATTTTAGGCAATAATAAAAATATAGTTTTTCATATTCAATAAAATCGATAGAAAAGTCAAATTATTACAAAATTCTGATTATTTTTAATTAATTTATTTAAATGAGAAATTTATTAAAGATTCAATAGTATTCATATAACCACTCTGCAAAAACTGTACTGAGATAAAGCCAAACAACATCTAGTCGTTCTTAACAGGACACTTCTTGAAGATCACTTAAATCTTCAATTATGCTGGACGAGTTTACTATTAGCTCACCGGTGACAATTTTTTGTCTCTTAAAAATTACCTCTCTGGAGAGTGATAGACTTACCTATCTCTCAGAAGAGACAATTGACATTTAGATGTTTTGAAAGAACAAATAATACGGAGATAAAGCCAAACAACATCTAGTCGTTCTTAACAGGACACTTCTTGAAGATCACTTAATCTTCAATTATGCTGGACGAGATTACTATTAGCTCACCGGTGACAATTTTTTGTCTCTTAAAAATTATCTCTCTGGAGAGTGATAGACTTACCTATCTCTCAGAAGAGACAACTGACATTTAGATGTTTTGAAAGAACAAATAATAAGTAATTTCAATCGGAATAGAATATTTAAGGATCATTAAAATATTTGGAGTGCTTTGGGTGATCTATTTAAAAAAAATGAAATTGTAACATTGTAAGGAATTAGCATCAAATTTACACATATTGGATAGAAGACACTTTTTTCCCAATTAAAATACATCGGCGTGTAGTTTTTCTCAGGTAGAGGATTTGAACAAAATATTGAGGATATAATTTTGATCGATAGACAATTGGATATTAATATGTTTTCGTTTAAGCTATTTTTCATCGTTTAAAACATTACTGCATATTTCTATTTTATAAACACCTTTGAACAGAAAATGAAAATTCTATGCATTAAATATATAATATTTATTTATCCACTTATTTTTCCAATTTAATATCAGTATTAAAAATTTGTTAACAATTGTGCTATCGATGATTTAAAATATTTTATTTAAATAAAATTTTACTTTGACTGTTGTCAATCAGTGTAAATTAACGTTGTGTTCACAATGAATATAAAAACTTTTATACGCTGAAATGTTCATGTTTTTGTTAATATTCGTAAAAATTATAAATAACTAACAGAATCAATTAAAGATATAAAAAAGTAACACACACAATCTAAACGATTGAGTGAATGACCATTAAAATATTTGGAGTGCTTTGGGTGATCTATTTTAAAAAAAATTAATTATTAATTTAAAAAAAATGAAATTGTAACATTGTAAGGAATTAGCGTCAAATTTACACATATTGGATAGAAGACACTTTTTTTCCAATTAAAATACATCGGCGTGTAGTTTTTCTCAGTTGAAAAATTGAGAATGAATTGTATGTATGTAATTGAATGAATTATATACAGTATATTAATAGTGAAACCTGAAGCAATGAATTAATTGTAAATTATATAAAATATAAATATAGATATAAATGTGAAAAAAGCACCAACAGCTAACCTATCAGACGACAACGTCAACACCGGCAGCGGATTGATATGTTTTTAAGCATTTTTAGCACTTCGCCGGTTAATGACGTCTTTTCTGACGTCACTATCAGTTAAGAGTGAGACGGAGTATAGTGTACCAGTAGCGCTAGTGTGTCAGCAGCACTAGTGTAGTGTACCGGCACACTAGTGTATCGCCAAATCTTTGACGGTGTGCTGCGAAAAATTGAGAATGAATTGTATGTATGTAATTGAATGAATTATATACAGTATATTAATAGTGAAACCTGATTGGCTGGATATCTCTTTTGCAGTCGAACCACTGTACCGATTCCTATAAATAGAATATTGTTAGAAAAATCTAACTCTCGAATTTCTACGACAGCCAAAATTTTTTGTCGTTATTCATAATTTAAAAATTAAGGAACAAAAATTAATTTAAAATTATAGTTTCTCTAAAAAGACAAAATCCGCAGATGGCGCTATAACTTAAAAAGAGCCGCCATTTAATGGGGTTAGGTTAGTTTGATTAAGCAGCCATATCCTCATGGGATATTCTGTATATGGTGGCGGCCACTTATAGAACCCATCACAGGCTGGCCAACACCCATGATAGAGTCAACCAGATGGTTGAAAGATGGGATTCAACGGACTGGGCCCGGATTCCTCCTGAAAAACTGCAGGTGTGGGACCCGGATTTGAATCCGGATCATCCAGGGTGGTAAGCCAAAACTTTGCCATGCAGCCATCTGGCCAACCCGCCATTTAATGATCACATTGTAGGAGTATGTCTGTAATCTGAATGCAAAAATAAGAATAAATATAATAATCTGTCAATAAAAATTCGTTGTTAAATTTAATTTATTATTTAAAATATTTAGGTGTGCCTCGAAATTTTAAAACATTAAAATGTGTTCCTCAACAGAAAAAAGGTTGAGAACTACTGGTCTATAGTCTGATCCACTTTGAGATGGCAGTGACGTCACGAGTGAAGCGATTATAGTTAGTCCACGAGAAGAAATATCGATCAGAATACTTTCATGTATAAAGTTTTAAAGTCTTGTTGCAATCGTAATTCGTATTTTTATTCTCGATATAATAAACAAATCTGAGGATAGGAAAAGACGAAATTAAAAAAAAACTGAAAAATTTTGTAATCGAGAATATTTGTATTCGAGATTATTCTAAAAGAAAATTGCGTCTTGTTCTTACGTGAAGAATAATGAGGAAAGGTTCCTCATAATCAAGCGAAGCAGATTACACTTAACGTTTACGGCGGATTGGTAGAACAGAATTCGGATAAATCTACAATTTACATCGTAAATATGGCGGCGTAATTAACCGGCATCTTGGTAAGGATTGTTTGCAGTATCAGATAGTATCAGGAAGGAAATGAATGAAGGCACAGTATCGACACGAAACAAGTCTTTGAAACGAAAAGTCCGTAAAATATCGTGAAAGATCGTTTAAGTAAATATGACGATTTTACTAAATCTGCCATTCGCATGAAAGCGCACCACTATTTTTTTCCGTAATGAATGCCCCACAGAGCTGGATTTGCATTTTTGGGGGCCCTAAGACGAGCAAGGCTTTGGGCCCCTAAAAATTCAAATCCGCTATGTCAAATTTTAAAGGCTCCTTATAACTTATAAGGAACCTTTAAAATTTTACTTCCTCTCTAGCACTTTAATAAAAACCCATTTTTCTTATTAAAAGTTTATAAAAGTTGAAAACTGATTGATAGTTTTGGGGCCCCTAGAATTGTGGGGCCCTAGGATGCAGCCTAGTTGGCCTATAGGTAAATCCTACCTGATGCCCCACCAGAAGTCGCCTATTGATAGACAGAAATGCCGACAATCTTATCGACGACATTATCGAGAACAACACTTTAATAAAAATAATAAAGCTATTTAAAAATAAAATCGCATTTCTATTATTATTTTTAACATGAGCGCATGAAAATTACTAATTTAAATAAATAATAATTAATGGAAAAACGCTAATAAAATTTAAAATTTTTATAAAGTGTATTTATAACAATATCAGAGACATGAAAAAGACTTCAGATTTATCAGCTAATTAGTGAAAACTTTTTAATTCAACTATTTATGCACGAAAAAGTGGATAAATTATTGAAAATGTGTTATTTATACTTTCATATCTAATGGCGGAAGAATACGCTAGTGTGTGCTACGCCACCAGACGACGTCATTTCGTGACATCACTGCCAACTCAAAGTGGAACAGACTATAGACATAGTGAAAGGGCCACAATTTACTCCCTTACAATCGGGGACACGAGTACCCTTGTATGGTTCTGACTGAAATTATTTATTTTAATTAAACTCAACAATAAAATTAACAGAAATTAAATAGAAATTTACGAATTTGAATTTCAAAATTTTAAAAAGTATTTTTCTTTTAAATTTTATCTGATAAAATCGACTATTCCTTATATATTTTTCATATAAAATCTGATACGACGTTAAGAAACTTCAATAGGTTCGGATTTTTATTATACAATCATATCTCACCTTACGTCGATAACCCCATAACATCGCCAATAGCATTTTTAAGCTTATAAATAATTCTATAAAGTTTCAATAATTATCCAGTTCATACCTCGATTGGAAGAATGGTCAAGATACTTATACGCAGCATAGAAAGTTGAACAAGAGTGAACTTCAGCGTATAGACACAACGTGTAGCCATATAGAGAAAAAATCAGCAACAATAATACATCGACATATTTACATCGCGTTTTACGTCTGTGAGACCCAGTCTTTAACAGACTTTTTTATTTTAAAAAACTGACGTAAAGTCTAACCGACTTAAGACAACCAATTTTAACTTCTCTTCAATCGATAAACTCATCTGGTTCCATATTTTTTAATTAATAATTAATACATAATACTAGAAATTACCCGCTCATATAAATGAGCGGAAATATAAACTTGTGATTTAATCTAATAATACTGTATATAACGACGAAAACATCTCCGAATTCGTATAAGGAATTATAATCTTGTGATTTAATCTAATAATACTGTATATAACGACAAAAACATCTCCGAATTCGTATAGGGAATCCTAAAATGACATCCATTATTACGTTACAGCGCCATCTTCGAATTATGTTTTTTAGTAGAATTACAGTTTCACTGTTAATTTCTATTCTTTAATTTTTAAATTATTAATAACAACAAATAATTTGTGCTGTCGCAGATATCCAAAAATTAGAAAAGGAACTACAATTTCAATGTAATTTCTATTCTTTAATTTTTAAATTATTAATAACAACAAAAAAATTAGTGCTGTCGCAGATATCCAAAAATTAGAAATTTTTAAAGATACCCTATTTATAGAAATCGGTACAGTAGGTCCACCGAAAAAGGGATATCCATCCAGCCAGCCACGTTTGACTATTAATAATTTAATAACTAGAATAGTTTTATTAATTAATTATTTATGTTCTATAATTTTTATACCTCGCCTTTCTTTGTACATTCCAAACCTTCTGCACATGGGCATTTTCCTATATAAACATCTTTTTGAAGTATTTTGGTTATTTCACTCTTGATGCATCTACCATCTGAAATAATATTCTCGTTATAAATTTATAAATTTACTCTATCTAAATTTATATTTTTAAATAAAAATAATTATTAAATTTTTATTCAAAATTGCGTATATACTTGAAACAAAAATTATATAAATTCTAACCTTTTTTAACTCTGCTGCGACAAACGTTCAAAATGTTTCCAATTTTCAAACAACATTGATCTTTATCGCAATCTGATTGTTTCAGGCACGGTTTCGGAATTGCCTTTAAAAATATGCTAAATTAATTAAATAGTTTTTTTTTTTTTCAATTTAATAAATTAGAGAGACAAAATTTCCATAATTTCTCACCTCCGAAAGTGCAACAACTACCATTAACAATAAAATGTATTTAATCATCTTTTATGCTGGTTTTTTTCTCTCTTTTCTGAAAGGACTATCTACTTATTTGTTATTTAAACTGAAAGGTTTCATATCATCACTGCTAACATTTTTATTTATTAAATTTTGTGAGAATAAACACGTGTTTTGCCGATAAAAGATCAAATATTAGATTAAAAAAATATATTTTTCTCTGCTCAGTTTCTATATAATTTTATTCTATATCCTGCTAAATAGTAATAAAAAATTACCGAAAAATATAATGATATCAAATGTTACGAAGTTTTTTTGTGTTATTTTATTCTTTTTTTTTAAGTACGACATGTTTTTTTTTTTTTTTTTTTTTTTTTTTTTTTTTTTTTTTTTTTTTTTTTTTTTTAGTTACATTTTTTTTTTTTTTTTTGTTGTTCTTGATATCATTAATAAGATGATAGATGTGATGCTGTCCGACGAAACATGCTCCCAATTTAGGGATGCACATTATTAATGATATGCTAGTATCAATATTACTGTGTGTCATTTTCTACAGTATAGTATTGATAATTAGTTCACCACTAAATTATACTTTTAGTGGTGGTTTTAAATATATAAGCTAATTTTTTCAGTATGGCATCTCCAAAAATAGCCAAGTTATATAAATTTTCACAGTAAAATCCTCGCAGGGTCTTAATATATACCTTCAGACACGAAACAAAATTAAATATTTGGAATTTTTGCAATTATGTTTCGGGGTATATGTAAAAAAAAAGAAACTGTGACATTCGAAATGCCAAAGATTCTTAAAATTTTCAATTTTAAAGAGTTGGAAATTGCTTTATAATCACTAAAAAATTTCCATAATTCACTATATCATTTATTAATAAAAATCGCCACTGTTGTTCAGATTTAATAAACAATCTCTGTTTAATAATAATTAAAATGATTTTTTAATTATTCACTAATAAATTTAATTTTAAAATCATCTGAATCGCATTTTATCGAGAACATGTGTTTCATTCTCATAAAAATTATCGTCATAATTTTAACAGATTGTTTTGAAAATTAAAAAACGTCAGAAATTAAAACTAATCTTAACTTTTTAGATATGTTTATGATATGCAACATGTTTCTATTTTCCCATTAATATAATTTAATAGCGATCCCACATTTCTATGGTGTTTTTATTAATATTTTTCATGATTTATTAAAATAATTTAAGTGAATTTTAAAGTCAAACTAATAATAATTTCGTTATTTCTTACCAAAAATAATTCGCATTCTTAATTTTTCTAGGATTATTTCTGCCTGAAATTCGAAGTATTTGAAGCACTACTTCGATAGCTTTATAGGAAAAAATAAATAAATCTTGAAAATTGTTCCAAATATAAAACTTTTTTTCAGATTTTAAAGAATACCAAAAGTAAAAAAAAGCAATTAAATTCGCAAAAAAGTAAAAAAGTGGAAGAGAATGCAAAGTATAAAAGACATCACTCTAGATAAGAATAGTTTAAATAGAAAATCAGTGTAATAAATTCAGGATTGAATTTAAGTAGGAATGTTTCAAACTCGAAAAAGAAGAAAAAAAATTCTTTAAACAGTAAAACGGTAACTACAGAGATTGATTCTGAATTTTCTCAACTGTCGAAAGATTGAGGAAATTCAAATTTATTTACCAATTCGTAGAAAATGGGTTCTTTGAATTGTCATTTCCGTGTATCACTTGTCAGTTTGGTATTTCAACAATTCCTATTTTCACGCTGGTGCCATTGAATTATTTCTCTTTATGTGGACAGGTTTATAATTTTCCCTTTACCAACTTTCGGAATAATTGTTTAAGTACCAAAAGAAATTTTTCTGGAGAAATTTAATGAAAATAATCCACATAAGAAAGATCTTTACAGAATAATAAAACGAAGCAGGGAATTTTACGACCAATCTTTTGATAAATGGCTAAAAATCATTAAAACGAAGAAACCATAAATATATTTTTATTTTATTATCTATAGTAAAAGTAATTTGCCATATTTAGATAATAAAATAGAAATTTTACTTGTACTTGTTTTGCCTGTTTTAAAATTTACTTCAAAATCTGCATCATAGATCAAAATTATGGAAGATGCAATATGCCTAACAACATGATGAATAAATGATCAAACTGTCTTTTCTATTAGTTTAGCCAACCCTTCATCCTCTCTACCCTTGCATGATTCTAACATATAAACTTTCATCACTTATTGTTAAATCTTCTAACCATAAATAACTACAGAACCACGGAAAAAATTTATAATAGTCTAGATACAGAATAATGTTTGTTTCCTCTCCAAGAAATTTAATATCTGAGTATTGTAACAACCTTTCTAGTTTAACCAAATGATGATAACGATTGATTGTGGTGCAATATAGATGTAAATCTGTTCAATAACAAAAACACAGTAGACAAAAGAAATCAGGAAGTTCTAATAGTAGAAACGTTTTCGACCTCTCATTTAGGTCTGCTTAAGCATAAAGTTTGCATAAAATAAACTTTTCTACTGGTAGAACTACCTGAGATGAACCTTTGCAATGATAAACAAATATTGATTGGTTTTTGAGTTATTATTGGTTATTTTATTAAAAACAAATCTATCATTACTGTTCTTAATGGACTGAAGATACTGTACTGTGCCATATGTAAAAATCTGTATTGTTTAAATATATATATATTTTTTAAATTGTTTTTTGTTTTCACACTACTTATTCCTTGGAAGAATCAGTAAACAAACTTTTATCTATTTTCAGATTCTGGATGTGTGGATAAATTCCGTAACTGTAACTTAGTGGTTCAAGCCCGATTATGTAGTTATACTTACTATCGGAATATATGTTGTGACAGCTGCTATCCCTTCAAGTAGTGAATGATAACAGCTGCCCGAAATGTCTCCCGCGATTATCTTCAAGATGCGTGAAAAGGTGTCAGCGTAATTAGTTAAGATGGTTTGGAGGGAGAAGTGCGTACAAAGTCGAAAATATTGCAAAACGTCAGTGATCAAACTGAGCGTCTGGGTAGGTAAAAAAATATTAAAAAAAAAAAGTGCCATAAAATGTGATCAAACACACGTTAAGAATGGATTATCTCGCTGAATTTCTGCAGTAAAATAGATTTATTCTTCCTTTTTCTTTTAAGGATAACAAAAAAGAATTAAATAAATAAATAATTTATCAAGTAAACTTTAAAAAAAAAAAATTGAATTTAGTTGTTAGAAAACTAAACGTTTCTCTGGATTTTCAAAAATTCATTGTGTTTTGTTTCAGAAGCTTAAGCTTACACGTTGTGAATCATTCGCTTAAGCAAGTTTTATCTTGTGTATGACGATATTTTCTCTACAATAATAATAATAACAAAACGCAAAATACGCCAGCGCCTTTTGGTGTCCTAAGCGGGCGCTCAGCTCGATCGTATGTTGAGCCGGCCCTAGATATCAGATTGGAAATTATTGTAAAATTAGAATAATTAGCAGTGCAAGTTGTTTCTAAGTAGATTGATTTACCTACAGTAGCTGAGGGAACCAAGAACACTCACATACATCGCAATCGTCAGCCTGAAACTTGCTGACGATTAGGTTTCGGGTGAAATTACCTTAATATGATATTGTATTCAAATTAGCAGTGCAAGTTGTTTCTAAGTAGATTGATTTACCTACAGTAGCTGAGGGAACCAAGAGCACTCACATACATCGCAATCGTCAGCCTCAAACTTACTGACGATTAGCTTTCGGGTAAAATTTCCTTAATATGATATTGTATTCAAATCCTGGGTTGTGAAAATAAGTATTTATGTATAAATTGTTTCTGTTCTCCGTGATGAATCGTTTCCACAAAGTGATATATTACCAACTACATTCGATCAATTTATTTGAGGCTGACGATTGCGATGTATGTGAGTGTTCTTGGTTCCTCAGCTACTGTAGGTAAATCAATGTACTTAGAAACAACTTGCACTGCTAATTATTCTAATATTGCAATAATTTCCAATCTCATATCTAGGGCCGGCTCAACATACGATCGAGCTGAGCGCCCGCTCAGGACACCAAAGGGCGCTGGCGTATTTTGCGTTTTGTTATTATTATTATTGTATACAATTAATTTTTACAACATTGAAAATTACCTTAGATTTCACCCGAAATCTAAGGTAATTTTTATGACTTTGTTGTCAAATCCTGGGTTGTGAAAATAAATATTTTTCTGTGTAAATATGTACAAACTGTTTTCTGTTCTCCATGATGAAATGTGCT
>AYEL01068502.1:0-20058 GCA_000484575.1 Olivierus martensii | reverse complement strand
GGGTCCGATAAAGGTCGAGCAGCTGTTCTGTGAAAAGAAAGAAAACACCTTCAGAAAACTGAATGATACAGGAAGCAAAGTGAAGTAGAGAATGAGAAGATTTTGGCTTCCTATAAGAGAGCATTATCCACATTTTATCACAAACACTCAGAAAGATTAACTATAAATATTTCATTCTTCTTTATTACTGCAGTTTATGAATGGTTGAAAATGCATTTCATTCCTATTTCTTTGGGATCTCATCAGATTGAAACTACAAATGTAAAAGCAATTTATCAATATTATACAGTAAATTTATATTTAAATTAACAAAATATTTAGTTATTAAAAGAATAGTTATCAAAATATACAGATAATCAATTCAAAAATATTTCAGTGTTTGAGGAATGTTTTTTAATTGACTGATTTAAAATGATGGAGTAAATACTTGTTAGAAAAATATCTTGTAAGTTTGGAAATTGCAATTATTGTTACTTATAACTTTTGATGATGGGTAAAATTTTTAAAACACATGACAGGAAAGCTTGATGATGATCATTCTATTGTCTTATTTGTTTCTAAATCCCTTATACTTGGAATTAAATCTTTCCAATCTGTTACAGAAAATCCATTACTTTCTGTATTGGATGAACTTTGATAGCCAACACCGAGAAATTAGAAACCAGATAGTCATATACCAACATGAAAATAAAAACCATCATGTATTTTCTAATAACAGTATTATAAAAATAGTTAAACAATAATAAACTAGCAAAACAATTATTTCAGTACATGTGAAATTATAGATCAATCTGAAATTTTTGTCATCATGCTAACTACAAAAGTAAAAGATGTTCAATGTAAGCTAAGTGGATATTTGTTGCGTGGTGTAATTATATAAATAATCACGTCTGTTTACCGCCATTTTCTTTGAGTACCGAGTTTGAGCAGTGCCGGTGAAATACAATGTAACGGGTAGTTTCATTGGTTGGAATGAGATTGACATTATGTATACGTGTATTCTAAGCATCATGGGAAAATGATGACGATTCCTGAGAGAGAATGACTGGAGCATCTCTTTATTGTCTCTGTAGAAAGATTGTCTTTCCACAGAGACGAAAAATCGTTTCTGCGGAGAGACTGAGACCAGCATAGACAACCTGTTTTCGTTCATTAGAAAATATTGTACTTATATTTTCAGTATCCATCTTGAATGATCATCATCACTCGAGATGAGAAAAATGCATAAATTTTCGCAATTGGCATAAATTGTTGTTGTAATATTCATAAATTCGTATGAATAGATAAATTATTTAGTGATTCTGTTTGTTTTTCATAGTTTTTTTCTTAAAGTTATGGATTTTTCTAGTATTTTATTTATAATCAATTCGAATAAATGCAACCTCACGAAATACTGAAATTTTATATCGAAAACGACACCAAATTAAACCAAATTTTCTATTTAATCTTAATCTTATTTGTTTGTCTTATGGTATCAGTTCTGACCTGGTTTATAACTGAAAAAACAGTTCCCGAATCACAATTTTAAAAATTATAATAATTGGCTTAAATCTAATATCGGTAACATCATATTAAAGATTTCAAATTTCACCTCTATGTGGTTACAAATTCAATTTTCTGTTTTTAGGGAATTTATTTTTTCCCTAAGAGACGGGTACATTATTATAAAAACGAGACAATGCATTTTGCATCTGTTTTTAGGGAATTTATTTTTTCCCTAAGAGACGGGTACATTATTATAAAAACGAGGCAATGCATTTTGCATTATTGATAACTCTATTGTTATTGACTTTGGTTTTCAGTGAATACTGTGCGACTTTTGGATTAATTTTTGAGATGAGTTGGCGAGTTTTTTTGACTTTTTTCGTAAAAGTAAGATTTAATTACTTTAAAATAATGTTTATAAATATATTTAAAGTATAGTATTAAAAATATTTGTCTGAAACAAATGGAATAAACTTTCGACTTCAATCGTTAGATATTTTTGAATAGGAAAAAGCTACTTTTAAAATAATAATAATAATAATTAACCTTATAAAAAATAATCAAACTATACAATACGAACAAAATGTCAAGTCAATAATTTTATTTTATAAAACGAGATTTTACTTGATTAGATTCTAGTAATTTTCATATTTTGTTTATCCCAGCAGATATTGTAACAATTGTCAAGAAAATAAAAAATTTCTTTCTTCAAAACAGATTGAAACGATTACAAATTTTATTATTTTAAATTAAAGAGATATCCAGTTTATTTTATTCTATCAATATAATTGTTATTTAATGAATGCAAATTATGTGAAAACCACTTTTCTTAGTTATTAAAACGCATTTAAATATTTGAACGAATTTAAGCTTTTACCCAAGAGAGTGGATAAAGTGAGCACTATGTTCTGCTTTAAATGCGTTATTCAGATCCAAAATATGGATTAATCATAAAACCCAGCAGTAGTAATGATTTGAAGTTTAATAAGGAGAAGCGTTTGAAATCGTGGAATAGTTAAAATAAAGTTCCATCAGATAATATCAGTTGTTATCAGGGCCAAAAAAATGCCAGTGCAGCAGCTAACAACGTCTGGCTGAATTGGTGACCTCACAAAAATTTCTATAGAGAACTCTAATGTATGGTTATTTTGTTTTAAATATGGTGAATTTGTATTTTTATAGAATTTTATTCCCTAAAAGGCGAGTTCATCATTATTAAAATGGAATATAATGCATTTATATTATTATTAACTTATTGTTGCGATCTTTTGTACTTATGCAGTTTATCAGTTTTTAATGAAAAACTGTTGGAGTGTTTTCATGCGTTTTTAAATATTGTATATGATTTCATGTTTCAATACGTATTTAACTGTATTCCAAACTTGCCAAATCGAATAGAAAAATTTCGACTTGGTGAATGATACTTTAAAATAAAAAATGGTGAACATTGACTTCTATAAAAACATGAGAGGAAAAGTCATCATGGAAAGACTGCATATGGTACAGTTATGTCACTCGTTGATACTTGGTGATGGAAAAATACAAATTCGTGTTTAATCCTTTTCTCTGTACACTTATCATAAAGCACATGAGAGGAAAAGTCATCATGGAAAGACTGCATATGGTACAGTTATGTCACTCGTTGATTCTTGGTGATGGAAAAATACAAATTCGTGTTTAATCCTTTTTCGCTGTACACTTATCATAAAGAAATTTTTTCGTCCAAACAAAGCTGTTCTTATTTATTATTATTTTGATTATAGTTACGGCTCGTTTCGTTTTTAACTTTCAGACTTATGCAGGACGATTTTATTCTAACAACTATTTTAACCAGATTTTAATATTCTACGTAACATTCAGTTTTACTTTCAGCTATATTTTACATAATTTTCTAACCTTGCTCGTCATTTTTTTTGAATTTAATATTTACAGTTATGTCTTTGACAGAATTATTTTGATCTTATTTCAATCTATCTATTATATAATGTCTTCTAGTTTTATTTTCGTTATATGTTGATTTAGTTTTCTTTTTAAAAATGTCTTTTACTCATAATTTTTGTTTTGCAAACTTCGTATATAACGCAATTTGTTCAATAATCCTTGTGCTATAGAACAAAAACATTTATTGTTGCTACGCCATTGATGCACTGGCCAACGATTAGTCACTTTTTAAGCATAACGTATTAATTTTTATCAAATATCTGGAGTAGACTGGACAGTACGAGGTTTCCAAAACAACTGTTTGACCAATTCTAATCAAATTATATAACACCATTAGACAGAAATATTGTGTAAGCGCTTACAAATAAATGAAAACAACTATTTCGTGATGTTAGTTCAGTAGATCCATCAAGTTTAATGATTAAGGATCGCAATTATCATTCTATCTAACCATCTCTCCTACACAAGTTCCTGTAAAGAATCTTGAGAAAGTTTTTGCAATATCATTAAGACATAAATTCACTTCGTTCGAAAGGATGGTGATGACTACAGCTTTGGTGATCTGCGAGAACTTAACAAGACCGATTCCTTTAAACGAATCTTATTCATAGATTAATTCGGAATTTAGCAAAGATATTGTCTTTCTGATGATGATGATTGACCTAAGATTTTTTAAATTCGAGATAATTTTTACTATTTGACCACACAAATTAAAAAACGAACTTTAATTTAGTTTTCTCCATAGAATCAATGATAGAGAATTTCTAACAAGAACAGATTCTTAAAGAAGAGAGAAGTGAAAATAACTGATAATTTTTACTATTTGACCACACAAATTAAAAAACGAACTTTAATTTAGTTTTCTCCTTAGAATCAATGATAGAGAATTTCTAACAAGAACAGATTCTTAAAGAGAGAAGTGAAAATAAAACACTGTCGCCTCTTTCCCATAAATACGCATACAACCTTCTAATTTTTAATGACTATTTTAAGTAAAGAAAAATCATAATTGATGGCAATTTTAAAAATAATTTCTAAATGATGTACTATTATAATTTAGTTTACAAATACAAAAAATCGTTTCGTCTGATGCCGGAAATTTCTAGTTCAGATACAACATTTATATTAGATTAATATTTTTAATATAATTTAACTAAAACAAATTTCGTTGATTTTAATGCGATAATTATTTCAATGATATTTTTTTGATGTTAAAAATTATTATTTCAGGTATTTAATTGGAAGACTAGTTCCCATCGAGATGATAGGAACAAACCCCCAGATAATGGTAAAGCTTTATCATAATTTTAGACATTAATTTAGAATTTATTATTATTTGTTAAAAATAAATAATTTAGAGATATTGAATTGCATGATAGAATTTTTTTACGTAATATCAGTTAATATTGGAAACTTTTTATGTGTATGGATATATTTAACAGTTAAATTTATATACAGTCAAACCTCTTTAAGCAATCCCTCTATAAACTGCCACCCTTTATTTGCCTGATGAAAGCCAATAACAAATCTGCTCCTATATGTTAAAACAATTTGCCTGATGAAAGCCAATAACAAATCTGCTCCTATATGTTAAAACGTTTGCCTGATGAAAGCCAATAACAAATCTGCTCCTATATGTTAAAACACGAAATTCGCCTGATGAAAGCCAATAACAAATCTCCTCCTATATGTTAAAACATGGATGAAATCACCTCTATAAACCGCCACCCTCGTTATTTGCCTGATGAAAGCCAATAAATAAACCGCCACCCTCGTTATTTGCCTGATGAAAGCCAATAACAAATCATTAAACCGCCACCCTCGTTATTTGCCTGATGAAAGCAAATAACAAATCTTTCCTATATGTTATATGTTAAAACATGAAATTCCCTCTATAAACCGCCACCTCAATAATCGTCAACCGCCACTCATTTCTGGAGGCAAAACCATTTCATTAGTAGACAAAACAAAACATGAAATTCCCTCTATAAACCGCCACCTCACTAATCACCAATCGTTAAAACATGAAATTCCCTCTATAAACCGCCAGCTCACTAATCGCCAACCGCCACTTACAATAACAAATCTCCTCCTATATGTTAAAACATGAAATTCCCTCTACAAACCGCCACCTCACTAATCGCCAACCGCCACTCTTCTGGAGGCAAAACCGGTTCATTAGTAGACAAATCAGTTGTTTAAACTGCCAAAACAATCGAATGGCAAATAGTAGACAAATCAATTGTTTAAACCGCCAAAACAATCGAATGGCAAGATAGACAAATCAGTTGTTTAAACTGCCAAAACAATCAAATGGCAAGGAGTCAAGTTGTTTAAACCGCCAAAACAATCGAATGGCAAGGTCAACCAACACAAAGAGAAACAGTAGAGAAGATGGCAATTAAGTAATTTATTTGTTAACATTTATTAGACTGTAATCTTTCACCTGTGACTATTCACATCCTATTAACATTTATTAGACTGTAATCTCGATCCTGTGACTATTCAAATCCCCTTTCAAAATGAGCTATTCCAAAACTTTAAACGGATTTTTACAAAATAAATACTGTAATCTCGCACCTGTGACTATTCACATCCCTGTTTTCAAAATTAATATTCCAAAACTTTAAATGGATTTTTACAAAATAACCATTTAAAATAGAAGACTTTAACATTTATTAGACTATAATCTCGCACCTGAGACTATTCACATCCCTGTTTTCAAAATGAGCTGTTCCAAAACTTTAAACGGATTTTTACAAAATAACCGTTTAAAATAGGATATGACTAGAGAGCCATAACCTCGACTTTGCTGAAGAAGAACATTTTTAATCTTCAAAACTTTAAACGGATTTTTACAAAATAACCGTTTAAAATAGGAGGACTGGAGAGCCATAACCTTAACTTTGCGGAAGAAGAACATTTTAAACCGTTTTTTATAAATCAACTGTTGTGAGTATCGTTGCTGTTTCTCACTCGGAAAAATGTCAAAAACGACATTAGATGTTTACGGAGATTTTAATTTTAATATAAAAATAAAAATCCTTCTGCTATTCAGCAATTTATTTCTGATCTTCTTTAATTAAATGAAACAATTCATTCTAGTCTATACATGTTTTCTCACATGTTACCATAAACCCTCCAAAAACCGCCACCCCTCCTTTACCGCCAGAGAGGACCTTCGAACCGATGGTGGCGGCTTAAAAAGAGGACCTTCGAACCGATGGTGGCGGCTTAAAGAGGTTTGACTGTACACTTATTTTATCTTACTGCAAATTTCATGTTACACTTGATCATTCATTTAGTTTGTGTTACTCTTTTCATCTTATATTGATTTCGTTGCGATGTACTGTACAGTAAGACCCCGCTTAACGCTGTTTCGATATAACCCTTTTTTTCGAATTGTATAATTTTATTCACTCACTTTAGCGCGGTTTTTCAAATCGTTATTCTTACATAAATCCGAAATAGCAGGAATTCGTTGCATGGATACTCCTATGTCGTCTCACAGTGAGTTTGCTATTAGAGCAGTGCAATACATACGAAAGTTTTGCGGTGAGTTCATATTTATGATCTGTCATCAATGTTATTTTACAGTAATAAAAATAACCAGAGTTCATATTAGCGCAGTACATACGAAAGTCTGCTGCGGTCAGAATTCATATATATGAACAGTCATCATCAATGTTATTTTACAACTAATAAAAATAATAATTACCCCCATTTTAATTTAACCTGAATGCTGCCACTTTAAACTATAGTTCCTCGAAGTTAGAACGTTTTATTCAATCAATATTTTTCGTTGTTTAGTGCCTATAATTTACTGCAATCTGATTTTTGTTAATTAAAACTTTTTATTTTCTAATTTTAAAAATTTTTTCATGAATAATTTATGAATACAAATTGATATTAGCAATAAAAAATATCTATAATTAATGTAATATAATAATGCATGTTACAAAATAAAATAAAAAATGCTATGTATATATATATATTTTTATTCACTGTCTTGTTTCACCTATCCTCATTATTTACGTGTTAAAATGGTCTCGTTTAAAGCTATTTCATTTAGCGTTTTGTTATGTATCCTCGCATTAAACGGGGTCTTAATGTATATTATAATCGCAAATGAAGCGATAACAGGAATATTTTACTGACCAGACCAATTACAATCAAATTTGTACACTATGCTAAAAAATAGTGGTAAAAATTTCCTCAAAAAAAATTATAAAAGTAATACAGATTAATGCTTAGCACTATATGTTGTTATTATTAGAGAACAAAATAAAAAATTTGATTCCATTGATAGAATGGATGAAAATGTGATATAATCAATTCCAACTGTAAGGACCTGTTCATAATATTGTCGAAAAGTATTCTAGTATATTTCTAATTATTTTTTTAAATTTTATATGTAAAATATAGATACTCATACACAAACAATCTCTAATTTATAAGATGTGAATATACCATGTATTAAAAAATATTAGGGTATAAAGAATATTTAAACAATCGTATAAATAAGTGTTATTTTAGATTTCTCTGTATGCATACTATTAAAATAATTTTTAGAAACATATTGAAAGAGATGATACATCTGATCTCTAAATATTGCTCATAGAAACACATAGTAATACATTACTTGGTTTGATTTTATCATTGATACCTTGAGATTTGTTAATTTGTTGCTTAATATCCTCTGTTGTTTTCAGACACAGACGTTCGTTCGACATCTTCACCAGAGGAGGCACTTGGAACACTTTCCAGTAAGTAAATTGATTTAATCAATTCCAATTTTATACTTTGTTGCGTCAATTATTTGTCATTTACTAAATGTTCATTAATTCTTCTTTTATAAATAATTAACTGAATTAATTTTTATTAATAATAACCCGAAAAGCAGGAAATCACATTTAACTCTTGACTGAAAGGCTGGGATAACATATCAAAAAAATAAAACTCAAAGCCCTTTAGCAGTCAAAAAAACTTTAATCAGAAACGTTTTCAACGCACTTGGCGCCTTCCTCAACTGTTACTACAAGCAGCATCCTGTTACACAGGAACAGTTGGTCTCCTGATCTTGTGTAACAGGGTGATTCTTTTAATAGCAGCTGAGGAAGGCGCCAAGTGCATTGAAATCGTTTCTGATTAAAGTGTTTTGATTGCTAAAGGGCTTTGAGTTTTATTTTTGATTTGTGTTTAGTGTAGTCTTGTTGAACTTTTCTTTTTGGATAGTATACCATATTATTTCACAAATTTTGCAATTCATTTTTACCTAAATATAAAAACAGTCAAATTAAGATTCAATCAAATTTCCATTGTAGATTCACTCATCAGTTTGATGGTATCTTTAAAGGCACTGGCCAATCTGTGTTTCATATCCTTATCCTTATATCGTCCAGGAAAATATGAAAGTTTTAAGATAAAAAAAATGTTTTTTATTCACACTTAAAAAGCAACAGTCAATCTAAATAAAGAACTTATAACTCGACTGGCCAATCTGTGTTTCATATCCTTATCCTTATATCGTCCAGGAAAATATGAAAGTTTTCAGATAAAAAAAAAATGTTTTTTATTCATACTTAAAAAGCAACAGTCAATCTAAATAAAGAACTTATAACTCAATTATCTTAAACTTACAGACTTGTCACAATGACTATCTTGCCTCAATGGCAACATACAGAAAAGTTACACGTGGATAAAAAATTTTTTCTAATTATGATGTAGATCATATTTATTTAGAATAATATGTAATAATTACTTATATGTATATAAAACTTTAAAATCAATTGAAAAAAGTTTTCGAGAGATTTAATAAATTATAGAAAAAATAATTCCAGTCCATTATTGTTATAAAACAGTTAATTTAAACTCTCAATATATAGTCAGTTCCTAGTATTGATATACAGCATTGTCTCCTATTTCATTACTTATTTTAATGCCTGCAAAATGTTTTTTTTTTCAGAATATTCAATGTTCTGCAATTTTGCAAAATTCAGATAAAAATACATAAAATTTCATTAAAAAGAATTATATTTTTATGAAACTATTGCAAAAAATTTCACTTTCTTAAATTATTTGTGCATTAAATTTGACTTGCTGATAAATTGTGCTTATGATTTGGATTGTAGCATTACTATTCTTTATTGAACATTGTACACATACAAATTCAAGAACTTCTTCAGAACCTACATTTCTTTAGAATGTTGTTCCTTTTTTCTTTGTTAAATGAATAAGATACTAATTCGACGTTTTCGTAACTGGCATTGAAAATGACTGCATTCAAATTTTAAAAATTTCATGCACTATAGCTGAAATTTTTTCTTCTTACATGGAAAAATTAATTTGATAACTGATCAAAGCTTCCATCAAATTTTCATTGTATGTGTTGTGATTTGATCATGACACAAAGTAACTTATTAATGTAGCAAAACTGATTAAATACTAAAATTCACATAATTAGTGATTTTACTCAAGTTTTTAACTTATTGTACTTTTTCATTACAAGTTGAGACTGTTTAAAATTTTTTTATGAATAATTTAAGTAAATTTAAAAGAATCTCAGTTTAAAATGAAAACAATAAATTTATTAAATGAATATCAATATTTAGATTTGTCGATTTATTTTTTAATATTATCTGTTATTTTCAGACGAAGAGGTTAAAAGAACCATTTTGTACGAATATGTTCCTAGAGCCACTTCAAGTGAGGAAGTTGATCGAACAGGTGAGTATATGACTTAATTTCAATTAGAGATTCTTTATTTTGCATCATTTAATTGTGTTTATTTAATTTTCATTAATTACTATTTAATGAGTTATATTAACATTACTAAAATTAATTAAAATAATAACTTGAAAAACAGGAGCACTTGCCTAGCTTTTACTAGACGGCTGTAGTGATATTGTATCATGTTATATCAAATTTAAAATTTTAAAATTAAAATTTTTTTCTTATTCTTTTTTTTTATAAAGAATATTAAATAATATACATAATATAAAAGTTATAAAAATAAAAATACCAAAATATTATTATATTTTTTTGCAAAATTTTATAGTTTAATTCCAAATATAATCATTACTACTTTTAATTTCTTAAACTTTATTTGTGAAAATTTTATAAATTTGAAGTTGCTGGAAAATTGAATCCTCCTGTATATGGAGATCAAATGCACTTTTTGGCGTGATGCTATGTATACACTTTCCTACTGATTCCTACTGAATTTATCTTCAACTTCTGTCATTGGTGTGATGCTATGTATACACTTTCCTACTGATTCCTACTGAATTTATCTTCAACTTGTGTTATTATAGGGATTATCTTTAAAAAGAATTAATTGCATTAAGTTGGAAATGAGTTTTATTTGCCAATGAGTATTAATTTCTTTAACTAAATATGATTTCAGATTCAATAAATAATCCAATGTTACAATAGTAAAACTTATGTAATTAAAAAAAAGAGGAGAATTTTTATAAGTAAAAATGTTATTATGTTTTGTTTCTCTATAATTTATCAAATGGATGGTTATAATTTATTATAAATAATAAGATGGCAAATGTATAAGCTAGCTGGCTGTTTTGGCTTAAGCCAAGATAGCCAGCTAGCTTATACCATTTAAGCTTTTGCTTTTTTACAGCTCACAAAAAACTTAATAAAATTTCAATAAGTATTAAAAGCGTATAATATATGAAAAAATTTAAAAATAAAATAATTTAAAAAATAAAAAAAAAAAATAGAAAAATCAGCTTGACTCTCCATATTCAAAGATTGCTTATTAGTCAGTAAGAGTATGGCAAGTCATTATTAAAATCCATATAATTTTTTGTTTTAAATGTTTACAGTTATTCCCGAATTCCATTCATGTGACAAAGATAATAAAAATAATACTGTTGATATCGAAGGGAAAATTCTGACAGAATCTAATGTCGAGGATTCTGTCCATAGTAAGTATTATTTTGTATTATTTTTTGTTGTATCAGTTTTAGAATAATTTGATGAAAGAATTGGTAATTATTCATAAAAGAAGTAAAATAGAACAATGAAATTTGCTATGATTTTTATTTTTGGAATATTATCTAGTATAAAAAAATATTCAACTTACAAATCCTTTCATCAGTTTGATATTTAATATTGATTTTATATACTATTTCAAGATATTCTAAAGAGATTAATTTCAGTTATTTTGGACAAAGATGATCCAGATTATGAATTATATGTCAAGATGTCTAACCCTGAGAAGGTAAATTTTCTTCATTGGTTTATTGTAATTTTTACGATTTTTGTTTCTTGCCTATATAACAGCTCTATTTTAAATATTTCCTAATTATTTGACTAGAATAATTATAATCCTATATAATTAATTACCACATAACAATTAATATATAGTAACAACTAATCACAGAAAGGGTTTAAGAAAACTAAGACTTGCAAACTGTAAAATTCCTCATTATAAATTTATATAAATTTTAGAATTTAGATTTATATACAGAAAAAGTGTAGAAAGAAATAATTAAAAACAAATAATTAAAATAATATGAAAATTCAACAATAAAACAGGATATACTTTATGAATAAGTTCATTGCAGGAAAGATTGGAAATCAGATGATCTTCACCAATCAATATATATATCAATGATTAAGATAAATATGTTTTATCTGAGTCTTCCTTGGATAATTTGCTTTTTTTTTTGTTCTTCTAGCAGCATCATTTTCAGTCCCAAAAACTTTGATCTTTTTTTTTTTTTTTTTTTGTTCTTCTAGCAGCATCATTTTCAATCCCAAAAACTTTGATCTTATGGAATTTGTCGCAGAATTGTTCCTTATTTATAACAAATTCTTAATGAACGATTCAAATCAGTAAACTGAATAAGCATACAGTGGGCATCATTAAGTGATCACTTTTTGTTCTGATAATCATATAAGAATTTGCTCATTGATTCATAAATTACATTACCAACTCTAATTTTGATATGAAATATTATAAATTTTCATATTTTCGATATAATTAATTTTTTCTTTTGATGATTAAAATTAAATATTTTAATTTATACTTTCTTTCAAAATATTTTAGGTTATAATTTCTTTCTTTCTATTATGCGTACAATTAGCAAATATTATTTATTATAAGCTATAGAGACATCAATATACCTATATTTAAAAATTTATATAAAATAATAAGAGTTGTTAGGAAAGCTGCATATTATATTGTTCTGTAATATATAATAGTACATAATTTTGCAATTTATAATGCTTTAATTTTTCCGAAGTTATAGTTGTCAGGTTTGTGTAATTAAAATTATTTATATTTTAGTTCAACGTATCTAAGAAGGAGTTGAATAAAATGATTGACGAGGCTTGTGAGCCAAAAGAAGTAAGTGTTTGAATAAGATATTTATTATTGTTTCTGTAAATATTGAATAAAACTTACAACAAGTCAAAAAAGAAGGATAAATTATTAAAAACGTTTTCTTATATCTATCCACATATCCTGACTCAGTTGAATTTCAATTGAGAAAGGCTACGTGGATAGCTGAAAACATTTTTGAATAAACGATTTATCTTACTTTATGGCTTATTGGTTTCTTTTATTCAATATTATTGTTTCTTATGAACAATTACAAGAGAGAAAAAATAAATTAAAAAATAATTTATTTATATCTCTTATATATGTTTAAATTTATTTAAACTTATATGACTAATCATTAAATTTGAATAATGCCCTGGTTTACATAATTCAAACATAAGTAAAGATTCCCTGACTAGAAACAAAAATATATTGCAAAAATATAATGCAAAAATCTAAGCAATTTTCTTCTAATGTCATCATTTATCATGTATATGTGTGTCTTATTAAGTTAACTTTAGTTAACATGCTAGACTCGAACCTATAACTCTCCTGTAAAACTGAAGGTGTGGGACCAGCGGTGAGCTACGACAATTTTAACAAAGGGCTGTCCTTTATTTTATAAAAACAAAATATCAAATTCTAATTAAATGTTTTACTTTTTACAAAAACAGAAAATACAAATAACTGTGCACGCATAAGAAAACATTTTAAAATGAAAAATTTTTCTAATTTAAAAAAAAAAAAAAATCACAAAATATCGCAGAAATTACATAAAATAATGAATAAATTTATGCGGCATAATTTATGCCAGAAGTGCCAAACATTATTTTCTTTTAGTTTCATATCGTTGATCTTCTAAGAGAGTCTAAATTCAAGCGATGATTTTTCAAAAAAGTTTTTACATAAATTAAAAAAAAAAAACTTTAAATTCTCTTAATAGTTTTCTTCACTTTAAATTTTAGGTTATCTACATTGCATTAGACCAAACTTAAATAAAAACAGACGATACCCTAATTCTCTCACTTCCCATGTTTCAAAAACTCTTTTGCATGCTAAATCCCTACTCACCTACCCTGCGTCAGAGCACATTATCTCCAGATTGCCACTATTCAGGATATACATTCAAATATGCAAATACGAGAAATTGAAAGATTAATGTAAGTCAAAGTATGATTATGACATAAAAGACACGCTTTTTCTTGGAATAAACAAACATGCAAACAAAAAGAACAAGAAGCTCGCAAATTATAGAAAAATTTAACAAAGGGCTCCTGCGAGTCCTCGCAAGCCCCTATAGTAGTGAGCATTAGCTCACCGCTGTGTGGAACTCGGAATTGAATCTGGATCCTCCAAGTGTTAAGTGTCTACTTTACTACTAATATGCTTAATATATATTTTTTAATATTATATCTTTTTGAAATAGTATAAGTTTCTATTTTAATACTGCATAGGAAATGTATTTTGTATCAAAATTTCTTGCTACTACCAGTACCAAAATGGATTCAATTTTATTGTATACATACGCATATTATTATATAATTTGACATCTGTAAAGTTGACAAAATAATTCGAATCATCAACAAGACTAGAAATTGATGTGAAGTTGAAAATAGAACTTATAAATTCTTATTCCAAAATTCAATATTTTTCATTATAATGACAATTGTAAAAATCTAAGTAGAGTGTTTTCTATAACCAAAATCTGATTAGTTTTGAAAACAGTAATAATTCATTGAATGACATATATGAATATATCAGAGTAAATTTTAAGATTATTTCTTTATATAAATGAGTAAACGTATTTTTTTTTATCTATCTCTTGACAAGATATCTCAGGAATCAAATATCACATAGCATTTGAATTTTAGAGAATCATGACTTGTTATTGAAGAGTGATGCTTTTTAATTTTATAGAGTAAAAACTATGCTATATAGATTACTAAAATATCTTCAAACAAATACCATTTGTGCAATTAATTTCACATCTGTCTGGTATTCATCAGATTATCCACAGAATATATCAAAGCAAGACATTGCAGATTGATCTGAGACACTCATTGTGAAGGGATGAAATAAAAAGTAACACCAGTTTAACAATAATGCTAAATACATATACTTTAATTGTGCAAATACTGATAGTTACATAAAAATAAAAAAAATAATATAAAAACAATAAATAATGATGATAATGACATAGGCACTTTTGGATACCATCCATGGAAATCTTTTTTCACACTTAAAATGGTTGTCTTGAGTTAAGATCAAAAGTGCTCATGTCATTGTCATCATTATTTTCTTGTTTTTATTTTTATGTAACATTATTTGTACTATGAAAGTATACCTGTATTTAGTATTATCATCAAACTTGTGTTATTTTTCACTACATTGCAGCGCATTCATATTTAGATAATTATACTTTTTATTAAGAATTTAATCATATCCATAAATGTATAATTAATAAATAAAAATCAATCTTTGTTTAAAAGGGCAGCATATTATTAAAATGAAGATTCACAATTACACTATTTTGCATTTTTCGTTATGACAAATATTCTTTATCATTTTATTTTTATGAATCTTTTAGGAAATTGTTTATTTATGTGATTTTAATTTATTATTATGAAAACACTATAAACAAATATGATATTAATTTGATATGACATTATTTTTCTCCTTAATGACAGGAAGAATTAAGAGAGAGATTTAAGGCACATATGAAACAGCTGGACAAGAATTTAGCAAAAAGAATTCAAGAAATAAAGATCAAAGAAAAGAAAGAAGCCAAACGTAAGAGGAAGAATTTTCTCAAGAAACTTAAAGGCTTCGTAAAGAAAAAGAAGAAAGAAAGGCAGGTACCAAAAGTAATCCTGAAAAGAAAGATGAAGCTGACCAAAAAATCAAGAAAATATCTGAAGAAGAAAATCCTTCCAGCTCTTGGAGGCCACTGCAAATGTAGAACCTTGCAGTGTTTTGGAAATATGAAGCTCTTCTTTCAAGAAAGAAAATATGATAGACAGTTGCATGCAATTGAAAAGAAAATATATTTATCAGAAAAATTAGGTAAAATATTAATTTGATTTCTTTACAGAAATGAATTTGATTTAGAATTTACTATTATTTCTAAATAGTATTAGAAATAATAGTAATTATTTAGCAAAAGCAATGTGAAGAATGTGCATTGCATTCAAAACTTTAATAAATATCCACTAAATTGATATGAAGAACATTATTACTAATTATTTATTACAAAATTAACTTGAACTGTTAGGATATTTTCTATTAAGAAAAATATCTTATGATCCAAACATCATTTTTTTGTTACAACTTAAGTTACAAACTGAATAACTGTGACCAATTAAAACATTAAAAGGCAAATACTCGTAAAAGTATTTATTACTGATGAATGACGTTAATTAAATAAATTTCAAGTTCTCTTTTACAACAGTGAATTTATATAATTACTTTTACTTGATGAATAGCTGTCAGACCATCCCAAAAAATTTCAAGAACAAAAAATTACACAGTAAATCCAAATCAATTATTATTACATTTTCTTTAGTAAATGAATTTTCAATATTAATAATTTTCTCAATAGTTTCTTCTTTTACAATTAGTTACCATTCAAAATTTTAAGTATTTAATAATACTGAATTTAGGCAATTCTTTTTACATAGAGGATTTTACTTGTAGACTACGTTTTTGCTTTTTTAAAAAATGGCTATAACAATATTTATTACTGGTGTAATTTTTCAAGAAATTTTCATCCATTAAATGCGTTTAACTTTAGAAATGTCATTTGATTTCATGACAGAGCAAAGTAACATAATTATTTAATCATGTATTGATGGAAAACAATGTACGCATTATTGAATATCAAAATTTATATATGTTAATTTGTTTTTTAATATTCTGTGTTGTTTTCAGACAAAGAGGATCAGAATATTTCAAAACATGACATTCCTCCATCAACTTGTTCATATAAGAAGGTTGTTCGAAAAAGTAAGTAGAATGTTCTGGTATTACTTTGTTCCTTTTTATGCTACAAACTAAGAAGTCATAAATATACAGAAATAGCATTATTGCAGGATTCATTCAAAGTTTATATATATGGACTTACAAAAACTGATGATGGCATTAATTTGCTGAAAACTTAGTTTTTATAATTTTTTTATACCAGTATATAAAAATTCAATTTTTAACGAATCCTGTATTAATGCTGTAAATATATGTATAGTGTCTAATCAATTGCATTTATATATTTCTTTGCAACAGTTAGATGTATTTATTAAACTTTTTAATAATTGTTAAAATTAATTCAGATAATGTTAGTATAAACTTCAAAAACAGCAACTCTGACTTATCTTTTTAGACTGGGTGATATAACATATTTCAGATAATATTACGATTTGTTTTGATCAGACCACTGAAAATTTTGAATTAGCATATTATATTCCTCCTATTCTATTGAGGATTCAGTTCATTCTATAGAACCATCTTTGAAGACACTATCTAATTTCAATTTGGATTTAGCCAACCTGTGATCAATATTCTGAGCCTTTTTTTATCACTTAACAAATTGAGATTTTGAAAACACCCAAGTTTCAGTAACTCTAGGTATGAGATACCACAAAACACTGTAAATGACAATAGAAGATTACAGGCATATAATTACTGATCATAAGATCACAGTATTATCCAGCATCTGTTAATTATATCCAAGATTTTATTTCTGCAAACATTAAACTAATTGCTTGTATTATTGTGTGCAGTTTTATTGTAAGGTAATTGATGTTATACTGATACATAACTTTATGAAATAATGAGGAATAAAATCTATTGTATTTCAGTGTTCTACACAAACAGAATTGGAAAAATTATTTGAAAAATATATCACATATATATCTCTCATATAATCACATATTTGATATCTAGAGTTACTGAAACTTGGGTGTTTTCAAAATCTTAAGTTGATAACTGATACTAAGGAAAAGCTTAGAGTACCTGAGGTTCCTTGATAAATATTATTTACTAATTCATTGTTCTTGAAAATCACTAATCACAGATCAACTTAATGGGCATAATGAACAGTTTATGATTTATTTTAGTATCATGATATATGGATTATTTTTATTGCTAAATTAGTAAAACTAATTAAACTGTAAGCATTCAGCTAATATACAGAAATTTTAAGATAAAAAAACAGATTATATATTATCAATAATTTGAGTAATTTTAGAATGATATTATTCATTAATAAATTTGTTAATTGTTTATCAATATTTGTATTTGTTAATGTTTTTTCTTAAAATATTTTACTGTAGACTTTATGTTTTCAAAAAATGAAATTCCTACTATTATTAATCTTCCATCTGACTTGCATGTGAATGATGTACCAAGAATTTCACATGAAGCGATTTTTCGAACAACCTCTAGTAAGTATATTCACTTAGTCAATTGAAATTATGTAGCTTTTTTATACCATTCAGATGAAATTATTAAGCATCCATTAATTGTTTATGAATAATAACTAGTATTGATTTTAGTAGTGTCGATATAATTTCAAAAGTATAAAACTCATTCACCTCTTTACTATTAGGCTTGTGTGATATATTTTTTATATAATTTTCCAATCCAATTTATGTAGAACACTAAAATACATAAATCTTATTCCTCATTATTTCATAAAGTTATCTATCAGTATCATCAGTAAAACTGCACACAATAACATAGACCATTAGTCTATTGTTTACAAAAATACAACCTCGGATATGATTAACAGATGCTGGATAATAATATGATCTTATGATCAGTAATTTATGCTTGCAATCTTCTATTTATCATCTACAGTGTTTTGTAGATTTTACTATTTTATATTTGCGTCAATGTTCTTATTTGGTAATTAACACTTTTTTGACATAACATTTAATCATTTCTTTACTGAAAAATAATCAATACAAAGTCAATTGATCTAATATTAATAATCTTGTATTTAATTATTAAAAAAATTTATAATTATTGTAAAAATTTTGAATATTCTATTGTTGAAATATAATTTTATACTACAATATTATGTTTCTTCAGTTTATTTAAAGTTAATTATTTATTATCTTCAATATCCATTAAAAAAATATATTTTAATGGATATTGAAGATGATAAATAATTTCATTATTTTTACAAAATTATATGCATGTTGCATAGAAATATGCAAGAATAATGTAAAATACATTATTTTATTTTTATATTTCAGTAATAATGACACTTTTACATTTTCTCAATGTTATGAAAAAGCAATAATTACAAAAAAAAAAACATTTTCCAAGGAAAATTGTTTCTTACAAGTAATAAAAATACCAGATAATAAACAAAGTAATTGAACTTATATCCATTCACAATAAGTTCATTATATTTTTGTACTTTAAGTGATTTTTCCAACACATTAATTCACTTTAGAACTATATTTGCATATGTTTATTATATATTCTCTTTAAGTTGAAATGTAATTAACAGGAAATGATGCAATGCAAAAACATTATTTTCTAACAAATGTTTAAGGCTTATTTGCCTTGTTTTAGTTTATCAAACAGATAACTAAAATATATTGTAAAAAGTGAATTGGGATATGCATAAACAGTCAGTCTTGTCCCAATTCAACAGACATTGCCTGCTCTTATGTTTAAAAATATGTTCATCAAGATAATAATATTTACTAAAGTACTTAATATATATTCCAATAAAAGTATTTAAAATCTATAAACATTACTATATGAAAATTCTTATCTGGAAGCTAATTTAACATTTTGCCATGAATGATGCTCATTACTGAATCACTATATCATAATTCATTATTAATATGCATATAAAGTTAATTGCTTTTAATTTTTGATTTTAACTATTGCAGGATTTAGATCTCCAAATCATCGTTATGGCAAGTTTTATGGAGCTTTCAAAGATGATTATTTATTTACTAAACACAATTTTGCTGATTCTAAAGATCAGTCTTTATATGATAAACGGCACATAAAGGATAAAATTGAAGACTGTATATATAAGAAGGATTCTGTACAGTCTAATGGTGAAGATTTTGCATATGGTAAGTATCCATTTATCATCTTTTTGAGTAATTTTATGAGGAAACTGAAAATTATTTGTAAAACAATACGATTTAATTTTTATTTCTGTAAATTTAATTAGTAAATATTTTTGGATTCTTCACATTTACATTGAAAAAAAAAATTTACCAAAGGATAATTATTGATGAATTTTTTCTTTTCAGTTTATTTATGTA
>AYEL01068499.1:0-12619 GCA_000484575.1 Olivierus martensii | reverse complement strand
TATATATATATATAAATATTAACCTGGAACAAAATAATTTATGGTTAAAATATAATTATTTAAATGATTTATATTCTATTTACTGTGTATTTTTAAGAATATCAAATTTTTATAAGCAATTACGAGTTAATTTTCTTAATCGGAATTTATTGCATATAAGAAGTAGAAAATATAGAAAAGTCTTCAAAACAAAGAAATGAATAAAAAATATTCTTATTAATTTTTAATAAATATCCATTAATACTTAAAAATGATTTCTGGTAACAAGTAACATTTTTTCGGCATAAAATAATCTCCGTACTATGATTAATAGAATGGAAAATGGCAAACTTCATAAGATTTTCGATTGTACTGTTGAAACTTACTTGAAAACATTTATCACTTCCCTGTTCATTACAAACTTCGTATGATGATGATTACAAAATTGTATAAAATATTACTTTCTCCATAATAACTTGCTAACAAGTTCAGTAAAGATAATTATGTAATATCTAAAGTTTCGAACTATATCTTTGATTAAAAGTTAGAAAACTTGTTATACACTTCTTTGAATATTAGAGTATAGATAATATTATTTCGAAGTGTGATAAAAGTTACACTGAAGAGCGGTGAAAAATATTTTTTTTTCTATCATTGTCGAATTTAATTTCAAAAGAAAAGAATAGATGATAATACTATTTAACACAAAAATGTTGACATTGTCGAATTTAATTTCAAAAGAAAAGAATAGATGATAATACTATTTAACACAAAAATGCCAAACATTAAAATATTGTCATCAATAACTGAATTCATTTTTTTGCATTCTATCTTCTAATTACACTCTTAATAAAATATTCTTTAATATTTATCATATAATTACTCTTAAATTCTCATAATATGACTTTAAGAAGAGTTTTTTATAACAAAAGAAAGATTAATAAGTTAAAAAATTGTAAAAGTTTTTGAAACGAATGTAGAAAAATATATTTTTCAGTAAAAACACTCATGAAGACTATGATTAGGTAGAGCTAAAAATATATATGTTTTCGCTACTATCTGATATTTGTCATAGTACAGTAGTTTGATCAATAAAACAACAGATTAAACCATAGTATTGTCCGATTAAATCATCGTTAGTCAATCTAAATGTCGAATTAAATCATTTTTGTTTATTCATTTAACTAATTTAACTTCATATAATTAATCGCTGATTAAGTAAACAAAGCATTATCTTCATACACGAATAAACGTTCCATCAAACAATCGAAAAATAACTCGTTTCATAATATTATTATAGATTATTTTATAATTCATTTTTTAATCTTATTAAGATAAAAAAAAAGTGTATTTCAGAAGATTTATTAATATATCTAAGAAATAAAACTATTATAAAATATAAAATATCATTCGGATGACGAGAACATGCCAATTATTGAATCAGATATTTTTTTCCATGTAGTAAAAAAATAATTAATTTTTTTTAATTGCATTTAGAGTGAAATAAAAAAAAAGTAATTGAAGAACAGGATACTGCTATTGTTAAATTTTTTGATATTTAGGCCAACAATAAAATTTTTCTATTTTAGTAAACAAATGTAGTAAAAAAATAATTAATTTTTTTTAATTGCATTTAGAGTGAAATAAAAAAAAAAGTAATTGAAGAACAGGATACTGCTATTGTTAAATTTTTTTGATATTTAGGCCAACAATAAAATTTTTCTATTTTAGTAAATACGTTTATGTTATATTTATTTTCTATTATAAAAATTTTAAAAAATATCAACGTCGCAAATAAAAGAGGAATAAGAAGTCTTACATACGATATTTGAAATTTCTTTTCTGTTTAGATTTAATTAAAAAATAAAATTATATGAACTATAATAAAAATAAATTAGATTATTTGTAGGCCTATACATAATAAAATTAATAAGCTCATTTATTTCTAGCTTCTATACATTATTAAGTTTAAAAACTATTTAAGAAATAATATTGTAATTCTTTTTGCTGTCTAAAGCAATCTAATGCAATTTTAAGCAAATACAATAATTAATATTTTATAAATTTATTGAAATAATTAATATTTAGATAGAAATTTTTGTAAAAATTATAATTTTTATATTTGTGAGATTTTGTTTCAATAGAAGATAACTAAATTCAAATAATATCTTTAATAATGAATTAAAATAATAATCATTTATATATATAGCAAGCATCAATATTCTGTTAGTAATTTTTTACATAAAATTTCTTTTATTTCTGTATAGATAAAAATGATTTCGATTTATATTTTTATACTTATGAAAAAATCAATCTGAATGTAAAAAAATTGGAATTAACATTAAAATGTTGAAAATGACTTTGCATGAAATTTTATCTGGAAAAAAAAAATTAAAACTCCTATGAAGTTCCTGGGAGACATTCGTCGTTTTTGGTCGACTGCCTGGTTGTATCATAAGGCCTTCCACTTGAGGGATCTCGGGATCGATTCGAATTCCATACATCCAGATTTTTAGAAAGAAATGTGCCCAACCCTTCGATTCTCATTCTTCACTTATCTAGTTGACCTTGCTACAGATGTGAGTTTTAGAATAGCTCCACTACTTAATAACCAATAGTTATAAAGAGGATCTTAAAAAATTAATCATTTTGAATTTGAAATTGGACAAAAATCGGTAATATTTTGAAACCAGTGTGAAAAAATCATTTAAAATGATGAATAAAACTCAATATTTTAGGATGCAGTTTTGAACCCACATCAAAATTATTTATGCAATTGATATGAACCAACGTTATCCTTTCCCGAGTATTGCAGAATCCAACAACCACAGAAATTCGAATAAAAATCTTGAAAATTAATTTTTAATGATTAATTAAGTGTTTTCACCATAATCCAAAAAATTCTTCTATTCCTGGTTGTTGTCTGTATTAATTTGTATTCACATAAAGTTTTGATTACATTTTTTTCACTGCAATATGCATTGCCAACGTAAATTTATTTCAAAATTTTCAGAATTAACAACTTTACTTTCTTAAGAGTTAATACTGCAACACATATAAATTACATTTGTTTTTTAAGGTTATAAATTATTATTGCAAATTAAATGTTATAAAGAAATATTATATTAAGTTTAAACTTAAAATTTAAAAATATTTTTTTTCTTGAAACCTGTTAAAATAATTTAACTATTGAGTTCTATTCCATTTCAAGCAACAAGAAAGATAATTTAGCAATCAAGTTTATTTTAAATTAACAATCATAAACCAAGATATAATACTGCATGTTAAAATTGATTGATTACATTTATCTGTCATGCAATAAATGAGAAAAATGATTAAATGTTTACGTTATTTAATCAAAGTTCATAAAACAGTATGATTCAAAATTGAATACCAGTTTTTGTTTCGATTATATTTACAGTTGGTCGGAAGAAAGTATTTTTAAGAATTATTTAAAATTTCTACCACAAAACTTGCAAATTTTTACGTTTTGTAATAAAGCTGTCTTAAATTTTTAAGTATTGATAGTAAAAGATAGTTTCATGGCGATCATAACAAATTATTAGAGGAAACTGTGAAAGGAAATTTTCTGAAGTTAATATGAGATTGACCATGCTAGTCGTTTTATTCTTCAACGAACTGAAGAAATCGATTCATGAATAACTTAATATAATCAGAGTTATCGGATTCACATAAAACGAGAAAAATCTTAACTGTTTTAAAGTCTGAGTTACTTCGGAAACTAATATGAGAATATTAGGCGAGTTTTCTTTAGCTTACGACTTGTTAATCTAAGAATTGAACCAAAGTAACTTCTCAAAAACTTTCATATAAAAATTAATAACAATTAATCATAAGTAACAAATCGATATTATCTGGAGTTCAAACAAACTTAAGATTTCTGATGGATTTAAGCTTTTAATGATTATATACTGTATATGCTTCATTGCTTATAATCTGAAAAGCAAAATTCATACACGTAAACAAAACGAGCGAATAATTATGATAATTACGTATAATTAAAATTAAAATTTACAATTTTAATTGAATTACCGATTTTTCAATGCGATTATGAAGCGAGCTAGATGAAGTTACCAAAACAAACAGTTTGAATTTAAATGGAACCTTCAATTTGATTGTTTTTAATTATTATACTGTCAATCGAATGCATTTACCTGTCTTCGAAACAATTATTTTTGGTTTTGAAAACATTGATTCGTATATAATTAAACTGAAAAAATTAAAAATCTGTCCATTTGTAAATGCGTATCTAATGATATCGCATACTTTATCTTTAATTGTAAAAATTTATCGAAGCTTAAACTTCGCATTAATGATACAGATAAATTGAATGTGTTCTTTGAATAATTAAGCTAATGAATGGAATATCCTTAAAATGTTTTCCTACCTTTCCATACATTATTGCAATGATCTAATAAAACACAAAAGATTAGCAATATATTTAACAAATAAAATAGATTAATTGATAGCTGATTTTTAAATCTTTACAAATTAATGAGAAAATATTTTTTTGTTGCAACCGAAAAAATGCAAATCATTAATTTATATATCGTACCTTTTTTTAATTAACTGATATTCATTTAAATGTAAATTTATATAATTGCATTGCATATATTCTTCAATAATAAGGATATATATAATCTTATTAATTACATGCATAATAATTCATTCGATAATAAGATTTTATACTTTCTGTATGAATTTCCTTTTCTGATCTTTTAGTTCACTCGAGAAGAGTAAGATGAGCTGCAATGTTCATAAAGAAAGGGCTTTTTTTTAGTATAAGATATTCTAAAGTCTTTGATTTTGTTGAAAACTTGACAGTGTGAAACCTCTAGAAAATGGTGGTGAAGATACTGAATCAAATATTCTTCTTAAATCTATAAAATTTGCAAATATTTTACTTCTGTTTCTTATATGTTATATCGTACCATCTAGATAAATAAAAACAAAGCCGGTCCAATATGCCACTTTCTTTTCTTGCAGAGAATTGGTAGTAAGACTTTAAGTCCTTCTTTGAAACTACTCATCTATTGGCGAATGGTTTTCTCAAGCTTGAGAAAAGAGCGATAGATTTCTAGTTATTTATATGCCGAGTAGAAGATCTTCTTGTAAATCAAAACAATTTTAGTTTTTCTTCAAAAATCTGGAACTGAGGAGATAACGTGTAAAATTCTATTTGGAAAATGGGTAAAACTATTCTTCTACAAATAGAAAATTAAGCATTAGTAAGGATAATTTTAAAATGTCTCAAAATTACTTGAGTAATTTCTTATCAATCAATGTCGATATGCATAAAAAAATCCATGCTGAGATAATAAAAGAAATGACTGAATAGAATTAGTATCTAGTAATCGAATAAAATGTCATAATTAATGATTCTTTGCTTTCATTCGCAGACAAAGTCTTGTCAGTTCATTTAGTAAGTTATGAATGCCTTTTCAATCTTGAGAGATTATTATTCTTAGCTGATTATTCGTTTAGTCAGAATTATAAGTATAAGCATAAAATTTCCTTTCTACTAATTTAACTTCATTGTCTAACATAAAATCTTTTAAAATTAAAATTAAACTTTAGTAAAATAATATAAAAATTTTCTTAATTTCCCATGAGGATACAAATTAAACTTTAGTAAAATAATATAAAAATTTTCTTAATTTCCCATGAGGATACAAAAAATTATTTGAATTCAAAATAATTTTTTATTAAGTCAGATTTAATTTAAATTAAATAATTATAATAATAAAAATTACTTGTCTTTTGCAAAATTAAGAAAGATAAATTATAGAAGTTGCAGACATTTCATAATATTCTTAAAAGAAAATTCATAAAAAAATAATTTAATAGTTGGATAAATAACTGTTTATTTAACATGGCATCCAATCTTAAAAAATAGCTGTAAAGCTACATGAAATTTCTCATTTGATCAAGAACCACAAACGTATTTTGGAACTTAATTGCATAAAGCATTCGAGACCGCAAGCATTAACGTTTGGAAGTGGTTTGATCATCTATGGATGATCATACCACTTCCAAACGTTACAGTTTCCATTAGAACTCGTAACATATCAAGCGTGAACATCAAAGATGTGCAAGAAAATTCGAAACTAATGAGTTTAAAATCTATTTGATATAATTCAATGTTAAAATCTAAACATATAAAAATTTTCTCTCGGTGAGAAATTCATCAAATAAAATTAGGAATCCTGCCTAGATTACGTGATGCAATTATAAAAATATTTGCACGAATTTTTTATTATTATTATTACTTTTTAAATTGAAAATAATTTTTAAATTGATTTCGACACGTGAGTACGTAATTTAATTTATTAAATTTACAAGAAATAAATTGTAAGAAATTTTATTTGTTCATATATTCATAAAAATAACATATGGAATTAGAAAAAAAAATCAAAATTTTTCAGATGACCAATCTATAAAAATAATAAGCACCTTGTTTTACAATCCAGTAATGGCAACGTAAAATTCGGTGCAGTTATTACAAATTTGATGACAAGTTTTAAGCTGTGGTCAAATACAGTTTCTCACGAGCGTTATACAATAAACTGTGAGAAACTTTTTTTTTTCCTCTTCCTCAGTCTATCTTCGAAAGATTGTATCAAGTTATTACTTTTAACGGGATTTCGGGGAAGGGAGACATCTTACAAATACTATCAAATGGGTAGTTTAACTTAAAAAGATCTTCAAGACCGTATGTTCCGTAATCCGATTTGGATTTGGTTAGACTATTGTTTTTTTTTTTTTTTGTTATTGTTTTACTTAGAATGTTTAAGCTTATCACATTTTTAGATATAATCCATTATTTGAGATGGGAAAAAAACGGTGGAAATTTTTTCAATAAATTGTAGATTTAATACTGTAATAGGATTTCTATATAGAAAGGAATTTTTCCAATAAAAAGCGAAATAAATAGGATTTATTGAATCTAATTCTTTTTTTTTTTCTTCTTCTTCTCAGACTTTATTATAATTTATTTAACAGTACATCTACGGCTGTCTTTTTTCGCACAAATATGTATACAGCCTTTTAAAAATGGCAAAGATTACAAATTAATAAATAATTATTAGGCTGTTATAACTTGTTCAACAGTGCGATCAATAGAATAATTTTGCATGGTTTAAAAAAAACAAATTATGGTTTGAATTGGTTATTTTCCCAGCTGCTGAAGATGTTTTTGCATTAGGAAAATTAGTCGTTCTGCAACGGCATATCACAGTGTGATTTGTATCATAATAGATTAAAAGTAATTGCGAATTCAAAGCATAAGAACCCACAACCATAATTGATCCTTGTAATTGCAGTTTGTAATTTAATATGTAACTAGATAACCTAAAGTTTTTTCCACTCCATTCTTTTGCACTTGTTAGTTTATTTTTAAACAGCTAATTTGAAATTTAGACCTATTTGCCAGCTTATTAAATATAAGATTATATCTGTCGAAATTTTTGAAGCTAAAACGGTGTTTTCAACACTTAAACGAAATTAGATCTGCAGTCATGAAAAATTACAAAAAGAATTCTTTAATAATGCTTTTAAGGGAAAATAAAAATTTCAGAGAGGATTTCAAAAGAAAAATAATATGCGTGCTTTAATTTAATAAGTTTTTATTTTTTGAATGAATGGAATATTCATAAACTTATATGAAAAGACTCGTCAATAGCCTACGTAACATACTTTCCATTTTTTTCTTTAAAATATTAATCATTTAATTTCACGTCACTATGTCAACTCTTCGTGTATTGAGATGGCAACATAACTTCCAACACAAAGAAACTCTATTAGCTGGGTAATTATATGGTGACTGTAAAAGATGATGTACTTAAACACTACACTGAAATGCCCTTAATCTGCTAAAGTTTCTAGAAAGGTTGTTCGTAAATGTTGCCGTGATTTCTCGAGAGGATCCACTAGGACAAAGAATGTAGAAACACCATCGTAATTTGAAGCAGCTTCATTTCAATTTGAAGTAGTCAAGCTAGACAAAGAGAATTCTACGTTATGAATAATGCAACATGCTAGTTCACCTTTTCCGCTTGACTCGATCTTAAGAACCTTTTTCTGTTAAAAACTTAAGACAAAATGAAATAAATTTCTATTTTAAATAGACGTTATTGTCTTCCAGCTACGATCTCTTATAATCGGAGATTGATTAAATTGTTGACAGTTCAATGAAGAATCATAAAGCAGAATAATTTGATTATGTTACAGAATCCATTTATCTTGGAAGGTAATGATTTATTTTTCTTTTATTTATTCTTTTTTTTAAGTTTTGTTTCCATTTATTAAACTATTTCTCTGTTATAGGCATTTCTATACATATATTCAATTGTTACGAACGGAAGTATACTTAAAATATTTATACTTTGGATCATAAAGACAGAATCCTAATTTTATAAAGCGATATAATGGATATAAAATAAGTTTTATGGCCGCTATTGGATAAACTACTTTCTCTTTTCGACCAGATGGAATAGGTAAGATAGACCAAGTTTCTTAAACAAAGTTAAACTCTCAACTTCAAAAAAAGACTATAATTTTTGAGAGAAAATAGTTTTATAAATCTTTTATCTTAATAGTTTCGATATTGATAAACTAAGAATAGATTTAATGTTTAAGTAAAAAATAAAAATAAAAAAAATTATAATGATTTATGAACGAAATTTATTCGCTATCGCTTACATAATTAATCTTTATTTAGAATATAAATTAAGGTCGGTTATACTTACATGATTCGTAAAATAACGATTAATTATTAATTTTATATTCAAATAATTAATAAGTCATCGTTAATTGGCATATTTAACTTGTTTAAAGATAATCTCATAATGGATAACTTAATATTAATACAGTATAAAAACCGAAATGTGAAGAAATGAAGTTAATAACATATATGGCATGTTTAGAATAATATTTGTTATTTTTTAACATTAATTGCTACTTCATTGTAATAAAAATTTATTCGTTAATTTAATTTCAGTCAATCATAATTTAATTCGATTATTTGCGATTCAGTTAAGTTAAACACGAAGTACAAGTAAACTATCTTATATAAGTTAATTAATAAGAAATTTATTATTCCATGCATTTCTAAACAACTCATTTCTATATAAGTGTTTAAAACATCACGAATTTATTTTTATTTTTCTTTTTATACAATTAGTATATAGTACCGAATAAAAATAAGAAACCTTCATATATATGAAAAGATTAGAAATTTAAAAGATAGGATCTACTTTCTTTAATCAAAGAAACCTCGTTAAGAATTGGTTAACTCATGGAGAAAATCAAGTATAAAAAATAAAATAAATTTTTTTTCTATTCGGATTTTACTTTCCCAGAAAACATATAGCCTATAAAATTTTATGGATGACATTTCTAGAATATGAAAAATGTCTCAGTATTGTGCTAATGACTACTCGGTTCAATTAAGATAACTTTTTCAATTTTGTGTTTTCTATTTTCCGAAAATATTTATTCAGTTTCAAACTTTTAAATTTATTTTTTTTTCCTTCGGTTAAGTAATAAATTACATTAATTATGACTAAGTGAAACTGGGAAAAAAAGAAAAGAATTAAAGTTTAATTTTTATTAACTTTTTCTAAACCAGAAAATGTCAAGTAAGCTCGCATTCAATAATAAAATTGTTATTTAAATTATATTAAGTGAATTAATTTATTTTTTCACACGGAAAAATACAATAAATGCAATCTAATATTTCTTAAAAATCCCCAAAAGTCACTAATGCACATGAATTATGTTTTCATAAACTGATTGAAAATTTCTAATCTTTGCTAAAGGACGAATGGTTTTGGGCTGATTTCTTTCCTTTTTCCTTATTTTCTTATTGATTATAGGCTACACAATATTTGAACTCCATTGGTTGTCTTTTATAAAAGTTATATTGTCAGAGAAATGTCAAAAGGAATAATTGAATCAACGCTTCCAATAGCACTTCCAACATAAGCTGAAAAGCTTTAGTGAGCCATTGTCAAATGTACTGTTTCAACGTCAGAATCAATTTTAAACGTCCATTTCTAGCAGTTCTCAAATTGAGCAGATGGAATTCATTACAGTTCATTTTAATAAGATAAATCCTAAAATTCTGTTGTAAATCTAAAAATTTAAATTATATAGGATTTTTTTCCACTAAACTTATTACAGAATATCCAACTGTTACTTTCTTCGCTTATTTGGTCCGGTGTAATTTATTAATTAATTATCCTTCGCTCCCTATGCATTGCCTTAACTATTTTATTTATACGTCTGGTATCTCACGATATTACTACTAAATTAATATGATTTTCGATCATTTTCGTAATATAAAATATTAAAATGTAATATTTCTTATATATATATATTAATAAAATCCTTAATTTTCTAATAACACGCTCGCTTTTTAATTATTTTCTTAACTAAAATTAAAATGTTCTAACAGATTGTTTGTGGATGTTCTGTATGCTTTAGCAGACAGCATTAAACAAATTATAGACTATATGAATATGGAAGTTATGACTTTACACAGATGATGTACGGAATAGCACTTTCATAATTAATTACTTTATTCTAATCTCTTTAATTAATTTTCATATTTCATATAAAATGTGATCCAGATCGGGTATATCTCATATATTATAATTGATTTATAATCGAACATAATACGATTAATTCTCGATTTTTAACTTGTTCTTAGCAGGCAGAATTCGAAAATATTGTAGATCCAAAACTTGAAATTTAGAGGGTCTTTTTTATTAATCCTCCAGATGGATTAATAAAAATTTTATCAATTATAGGCACTGGATAACACGATTTTTTTTCTAAGTCTATTGATATTTTTATAAAGGAGACACAACAGTTGTTTTCATTTATATTAAACAGCATTTCCGAAGCAAAATTTCTAGAACTTTATAAGAAACTTATTCTGATTTTATAAAAAATAAACAGTTTACAGAGAGTTAAATATTTTTCATAAGTTCTTAGATTACAATGATTGAATATTTTAGATAAAAATGGAAATTAGTGTATATTTAATTATTTTTCTATAGAAATTTGTTGCACGAAACAGCATCATTTTTAATCTCTTGTAGAGAGATCAGAAATGTCATAGATTTTAGAAATGTGCTGGCTTTAGGAGTTAGCATTGATAATGCTGAACTCCTAAAGCCAGCAAATAAGAACAATCCAATCTTTACTAAAAATTCCGACAAAAGCATCAATTTTTATCCATATCGCAATCTGAAAACATGAAAATTATTACTTCTTCGAATTGAATAATAAATTGCCCGAATCAAATAGAAGAAAATATATTTAAATTGATTCGCGACGGCATTAAACCAATCAGCAGTATAGTTACATAGCTGCATATTCTGATGGAGATAGGGCTACCATAAAACTTTAAACGAGTTTCGTTTTGGAAACTAAAGCTGAAATCAAACAATTTTCCGAAATATTTTCTATTTTTGCTTTTTAAAAAGATTCCGAATTACGAATTTTGAATATGTTGTAAAACGTTTTCCCAAAATTTTAATAAATATAACATTTAGATAAAACAACTTCCTCATATCAGTTAAAAATAATAATTGTGAAAACATAGAATAAATTTATAGACTATTGTTCATGGTAGAAATTCTGGCGAATGTTACTATACTGTTTCTTTTGGAATTTATTTGAATTTTATCTTAAAATAATCTAACATTTTGAATTGTATCACTCGTTTTCGGAGTACTACTGGAGACAGTTATCGTCATTTATCACATTAACAGAAACACTAATTTATAAACATTATTAAATCTAATATCATAAAGTTTAACTAAAAGCGTAAACATGAATAAACATTCAAGAAAAATTGATAATTTTAATCAAATTATAAAAATTTAAACTTAATTATTCAATTTCATTAATTCTACTTTATATGGAAAACATATGTTGTAGCGTATATGTCTATATCATAATCAAATAAATTTTTATTATAAAATTTATTAATTCAGTTATATTTTAATCTAGAAAAGAAAACTCAAAATTAAAAATTACTTTAGCAATGTTTAATTTATATATTTATATTGAAAAATACATCGTGGAATTGATTGAAAATTAGTGATAATAATAATAAAATTTACCATTTTTACATTTCCAAAATTTTCTTTGTAATTAATTGATCGTGAATTTTATTTATAAACAATGCACTTAAAGCATTTAATCTAATAATTTTGATATATAGCGTTAAAATAGTGTGAGAATTGCATAAAGATAACCAAAATAGCACGGGATTAATTTAAGATTAATCATCCACTAATTAATCTGAGAGATTAATTAATGAATAATTAATCTTTAAAGTCTACATAATAACGTAGCACCAAATACAGTTCTAAAATTACAAATTTCATTTATTTCGTACATTAGACTTCAGTGAATTAACAGAAAATAAAACTTTTAACTATTTGTATAGATCCAATTGTTATGCGATTGAATTTGCTTAATTTTCTAAACGTAGGAAATGATTGAATTTAACCGAATTAATTTAAAATACTGTAGTCGTATTTGTTTATATATAAACACGTTTTAATTTTCCTACAAAAGTAATTTTCAGAAAAAAAATATATAT
>AYEL01068498.1:0-26296 GCA_000484575.1 Olivierus martensii | reverse complement strand
TTCCGATCTATAATTTTTAAAAATAATAATAATCATATTTTATTAATTTTGAAGTAAAAATGTTATCTAATTATTATCATTTTAGGTTTTATTTCTCTATATTATATTGAGATGGGCCATGAAATATTTATTATTTATTTCAGAATAAAATAAATACTGGATCATCCAAAAAGAAAATGACATCGTAACGCTAATTCAAGATTCCCCTGAAATGTTTTTCATAAAATGTAAATCTATGATGCCCGAGAATTGAAAAATGAATTTTTTTCAATCATAGATTTACATATTATCAAAAACATTTCAGGGGAATCTGGAATTGGCGTTACGATGTCATTTTTTTTTTTTATTTGTAATATTTTTTATAGATTTAAAAATTTGTTTAAATATTCTAATGCAATTAAAGTATTTAAATCTGTAAAATTTATATTCGTGTTGCAAATAAATTTTAAAATGTAACGAAAAAACGATCATACTCTGAAAATATTGTTTATTTTTAACATTTGTCTTTTAATTTAAAAAAATAAAATAAAATATAAATTTATGTACAAATCAAGTAATGACATTCAATGCTTGTATTTAATTTCCGTTGAAAGACTTTCTTTTTATACAAACAAGGTTTATGTTGACAAAAGCTCAGAAAAGTACTTTTCTTCTGTTAATTTAAACAGACAGTTTGGGCAAATTTCTTCTGATAGAAAAATCTCCAAGGGTTTTCTGTCCATTAAACTTGAGAAGGAAACTTGTTTCGTGACTGTGCTATTTTATTTTTAATAAGCCATTTCGGTTTGCTAAAAGAAAGTGCATTTTATTTTCATATCTATGTTTATTTACAAATTAAAATTATATGAAGCTTGAAATAACTGTTTGTTTATCTTTCTAAGCTGCGATAAAATTGTTTTCTGAATAAGGTAAGTTTCTATATGAGATTTAGAGAATATTTTACTGATTTTGTACATAGATTTAAACATTTTCTAGATATGTCAAATGGATAGGTCGAAATTTCTCTATCATTCTCCCATAGCTAGACATAAAACGTATAGTTGACTACCGAATGGACCTATGAGTCAACTTAGCAATGTGCAAGTACTCTCCAAATAACATTATTGCCATCTGGTGATCGATCTGATGCTCTCTGCTTGATGAGATTCCCAGTTAAACAGATTAAGGTGGAGTTGTTGTCTCAGTTATCTCCGTGGTGCAAGGAGTCGTCGGTAGATGGCATTTAAGATGTCCACAATCAAATCTCTTTCGCCAAGCATAGAGAAAAACAAGCATTAGAAATCGGAAAGTTATCTTCAAGCCCTCTCAATATTCTTGCATTTTTTATAATTCCATATTTTTCTTTCACGAACTTCATCATAAGTAAGAGAATATCTTTATTTTTTCCATTCGAAAGTAGAATCTCGCTTTGCGTTTTTTCATCGGTAATATTGACAAGCTGATTCTTATGATACTGTTCGATAAATCTCGAAAAGATATTTTGATGGGAAATCTAAAAATGTGACAATATATAACGCAATAATGTTCATTTAAAACCTTTCGTATGAAAGCCATACTATTGTTTGTCTTTTATAATATATATTATGTTTGGATGATCAAATATTTTCATTATTTTCATAATTTTTGAGGTCGTAGTGGATTAAATTTAACTGTCTTATATTTAGAAATTAATCTCAATGGTAAATCCTTGATTCATTTTTATCTTTTTACTTCAGTTTGTCAACTTGTAGAGTATTTTATACATTGTTAACATTCTCTTCCTTTTTCTTAATTTTAATGGCTGCTTTTTATTTGTTTAATAAAATTATTATTATTATTATTACAGTCTGTTAAATATATTATTTAACTTATTAAATTTAAAATATTTAAATGTCTGATAAAGAATTATAAATTAAATAAAAATTCAATTAGCATTATCTAAAGATCTCGAGTGTGTTTTTTTTTAGTTTTATAAAAACCAAATTGAAAGATATATTTGATAATTTAAATGAAACAAAATAATTGTTGATATATAAGTGATTGCTCTTCTTATCTACGTTAACTTTTTTGAATTTTATTCTAACTGATATTATTCGTATAGAATTATTTCATTACTAAAAATATTTTTAAAAATTTCTATTGTTTTATTGAATTTAATATTATGATTAAGTGCTTCATAAAATAAAAATGTTTTTTAATGTAGATAAACACTAAAAAACATTAATTTATTATCTTACGAATGGTTTTTTTACTTGAAAATAACCATTTATTCTAGAAAATAATTCCTTTTTTATATCGTTCATTTGGATAAGTGTTCAGACGATTAATTTTTGAAATATTATTTTATATTGCTAGGCAATTTATTAATATTTTGAAGTAATTTAACGAATTTTTGAATTTATTTCTAGTAGCTGCGATTTGCAATTAATATCGTTCATTTGGATAAGTGTTCAGACGATTAATTTTTGAAATATTATTTTATATTACTAGGCAATTTATTAATATTTTGAAGGTATTAACGAATTTTTGAATTTATTTCTAGTAGCTGCGATTTACAATACAAATTGCAAAATATTTTTATGAATATATGCATAATTTTGAAACATATCATTTCGAAAATTCTTTGAAAAATATTTTATTCAATCTACGAAAGTGAAACTGTTCAAATATTTTGCTAAAGTAAGACTTTTGCTGTGTTGCCTTTGATTTACTAAAATGTTTATCTTTGAAATTCAAATCTAAACTTTTTTCAGATGTTCTGAGAGGAGAGCGTTTTTGTTTCTCCATATCTTTCCAATGAAATAAATAAAAGGAACTATTAATGTCTCACAGGAAAAGAAATTGCAAATTCAATGTTTTATCTGCTGTAAAATTATTGCAATTTTTTTTATTTTTTATGGAATAAAGATTACTTTAAAGTGTAAATTTAATATTAATATTTATAGTTTCCTGATATACATTTTTTTAAATAATGAAATTCGGATATCTCTGACAAAAAACATTTTGTTTTCGATTACTACTAATGTAATCATTCTTGTTATTTACCAAATATTACATGAAGATTTAAATATGTGTTATTAAATAATTAATTTAAGATATTTATTTAATTTTTTATCAAAATATAGTAATTATGCTAATTAAAATTATTTCATAAAATTATCGAGTAACAAACAAAAATAAAACTTTAAAACTGAATATAATAAATCTAGCGAAAATATTTGACCACCGAAAACAATATGCCACGGATGGCTGATTAAATGACCTCTTTTATAAAAGAAATATATATATATACTGTATATAATTTTTTTTTATATATAATGTTTTCCTTCCTTTCCTAAATTTCTTATCGACATTAAACCATAAAAAGGTCAGAAATCTGAGCTTTTGGTAAACAAAAGAAAATATATTCAGTCATGGACTTGGTCTATGAAAAATATTGATTTAGTGTCGCGTATGTTAGATGCTTGTTAAAATAGCCTTAGAGTTAGTCAAATACAAAATACTTCAAAATACATTGAAAATAAGAAATTTTTATAAAATATTTCGGTAAACATAAAGTTTCTTTGACGTTTATTGAAAAACGAACAATAGTGTATTTATAGGTAATACAAAAAAAGTTGTTTTTGAAAAAAATAAAAAAAATAATTAAGTCCATTTCCAATTAAAATTTTAGTAAAATTAGTAAAAAATATTTTATTTTAAAATTTTTATTCACTATTATTATTATTTTAAATAAATTTAAAGAAAATAATTTTGAGGGAATTATTTTTTTATTCAGTTCTTAATGATTTTTCCATTTCATTTATTTTTACTAAGAGTATATATCGTACTATAAATTCATTTAACGCTTTCTCAAAATACAACACAAATAATAAATATAAGAAAAATAATTCAAATAAAACAAAACTAAACATCTAAAAACTAATAACACTTTACAAACAGATTTAACAGCATTAAATGGAGGAGCGAAAAACTCATTCAAGTAAGCAGTAAATGTGAAAATCCTTTAAAGAATTTTGAAATCAGATTTTCTTTCTATAACTATGACGGTAAAGTTTTATATGTTTTATTCTAAAATATATTATTCTGTCTTTATTTTTTTATTTATAAATTCATTGTTAACATAAAAATTATCTTTAAAATTTGTATTATTTTTGTACGAAAACAGTACAGAATATAAATCTTATTTTTAATAATTAATTAGGAGTATAAATATTTATAACATTTAAATAAATTTAACTAATTCTTTTAAGTTCATTTAATTTTTAATGATAATTTATAAAAAATATTTTTATTAATATTCTTTAAAACTAAGAAGTAAAGTAAACATTTAGATACTTCTATTGAGCAGTTTTAAAGATTTACTTTGATTAATAAATGAAACATGCCGAAAAAGGAACAATTTATAATTAATTAAATTATACGATAATTACTTTTGTTAAAAATATTAATAATATTTATTTTTTGCTCGTATTTGAGAAGCAATTTAATTGCTCTTTCGATATAACGTAAAAACAAATTAATGAAAAATTAATTGTTAAACATTATTACGTACTCTGAACTTAAACAAAAAAAAAATTGTTTAAAAATATAAGCATTTTATCGGTTATTTTAATTAAGCGAATACTGCTTTATCAATTAGATTACTGTAAATATATTTTGCTGTTTTTTATTTCAATGAATTTACTGAATGCAAGAAAAGAAATACTGTATAATGTAGACAGGATTACATTTAGGCAAGATAAATGTTTTGTTGATCCATGAATACAGCTGAAATAAGTAGATTATAAAAAAATAGTCTCAGAAATTCCCATTTTGGCGATCGATTGTGTGTATATATATATATATATATATATCGTATTTAGAACTGTAGCAAAGTAACAATAAAGTTCAAGTGTAAAATGAATAAGTCAATTGCACTGACATATGAAAATTGTATCTGTAAAAATAAAAGTTTTAGCATCGTATAAAAATGTCATAAAAATGCTACAATGAATAAAGTGAGATTTACATGAGAGATATAGTAATGAATAGCAAAAGAATAAAAATTATTGACAAAAAACATGCATTTGTATAGCTTCAATGTTATTATGTGTAGTGATGCATATTTTAAATGCGTTGAATGAATTTAAGAATTCTATATTATAAATTATATTTTATGATATGCTATTTTATTCAGTTAGATTTATTCAGATTATATTCACTTAGGAGAAAAAAAATCTTCAATTCTGGTGAATGTGATTATAAATGTAAAGAAAGTATCGATTTGTAATTCTATGTGTATCTTTTAAAGAGAAGAGTATTAATCAATAATTCTTTTAAAGACGAATGAGATGTTGAGTATAATGATGTTTGTCTCACACTGAAACCAAAAATCGATAAACTACAATGTCTAGCGAAACTGCAGGAATGACGTCCAACTATAAAAAAAGCGGTTTAAACTCTGTAGCTATTGTTATTTTTCATAAATATTTTACTGACCCTTTTCATGTTAATCTTTAGATGAATATGCTCGAAAACAGAATTACCATTACTCAGTTTCGAAGATATGGTATATTAAAAACATAACTCTTTATATAAAAATTTTATCGACTTATTTCCTGAATGCAAACTCTTCTGAGTGTCGATAGGTGATATCATTTCATTAAGCAACATACAAGAATATTAAGTAATTTTTTTATTATTATTTTAATAATATTGCGAGAATTAATCAATATTAATCAACTCTTGAATTTTAAAAAAATTTCATATTAATAAAATTTTTTGCAAGAAACAAGATTAAAAGCTAAGGTAAACAATAATACTGCAACAGCACGCTTAATAGATTTCTTTTCGACAAATTTTTATTTTAGTAAACCTAAGCATATTAAAATTTTTTTTTTCAGTTTTAATAATTTTTATGAGATAACCAGAATAATAATAATAATAATAATAATTTATTAACACTATAAAAAAAGCAGTAAAAACACTGCGCAACTTACTAATTTCTTCATATTTTTTGAAAGCATAAATATTCATGATTTCAGAAAATATAATAATATTTAAACAGTTTTCATAATTATTTTCGACATTGCAGTTTTTATAATAATGCAAAAAAGATCAGACAAGTTTGCGGTTCTTATAATATGGTAAATTTATAAGATTTTTTTTTTTAGCCACAAACATAATTATTATTATTTTTTTCACTAATAAATAGCTGGAAGTATTGAATAGAAAAGAAATAAAGAAAAATATTTTCTTGTTCAATAAATGTTCACTTTTATAAATCAGTCTTTTGACCATTCTTACAAACCATTGACTTCATTTGCAGTTGTGCGCTACGAATAACATTGACTGGTTGGTTTATCGAATCATTGCCTGTAAGACTCGAGTACCTCTGACTTAGAAGGTGTTACCATGGTAACGGAAAAGACAGGAACGTTTTCATGTGCATCTCTCTTATACTTAGCGTGCATTTTTTTTTTTTTTTTTTTTTTCGACGTTGTTGAACTGTCATTCTTTCTGTACAAAAATCTTTTTTTTTTTTTTTTTTTTTCATTTCGACGTTGTTGAACTGTCATTCTTTCTGTACAAAAATCGGTTGTAACATGCAAAAATAAAAAACTATATGCAATTTTTCTGATGTTAAGAAACATTATGTTGAAAATTTGTAAAACGTTTACCTTACAAATTTCATTATATCCCGATAACTGAACTAATGTGTGATATATTTATTATTGTTTAAAGCAAATTAAGAAATTTGAAAACTAAAACAGTTGTTGAATAATTAAATGGAAATTTCATTAAAGATCCTACTACACGGAAATTACATTTAAATTAATTGAATATTTTGCTTTGAATGTCATTAAATTTCGACTGTCGCGATACACGATATCAAGACAATTAATGGAATAAACAAATCTTATTTAGATTTTGTATTTCGTTTCTGAAAGAAGTCAGCAGGAAGAATGCGGTTCGTTACCTACCCAATATAATTTATGTCCCGTAACTGATAAAGCAACAGTTAGTATAATGACCAACTAGATAATTTTTATCTAACCAGATCTACAACAATTCTTACTCCCGTATCAAAGATTGTAAAGAATAACAATGAAGTTTCAGTTGAATTTCTTTGTTGGTCGTACAGAAAATAAATTAGATTTGTTTCTTGTTAGGATTGTATGTTTTACATGAGTAGAAAGTAGATACCGGTGTGTATATCGTCATAGTTTATCTTCTTATTTATAGTCAGGTTCTATTTAATGTGGACTATATAGTCCAATTACCCAGTAAAACGGGCATACTATAAATTTGCATATTCTCTCCATTACATTATAATCTTATGTGGATTTTGCTTCGGTTCACTCACGCTACAATAGAGATAACGGTTTTACTCTTTACTCTAATGGCTATAGTGAGTGAAGTATGATGGGGGCATTTACGTTCTTCTCCCATTTACACGAACATGCTAAGTTATATTATTACTTTTGCATGTTGAAATAACACATGTACAGGTGAATAAAGGCACGAACGTTGTGCTTCGTTATTTGCATTAAATTCTTATTACATAAGAATTTCCGCATATAACACTTTTATTATAGACATTCTTCGCTTAAAAATAAATTCCTGTGCATGAAAATTACAGTTTAATGTTACAGAATTATTTATAGAGAAAAATATTTAATTCTAATGCATATATATTGACGGAATAAAATATAAAATAAAAAAATGACGGAATATACAAGAATAAAAAGAGTGATCGATATATTGGATGCCTGCGATGTCCTTTCTCAGTGAGATATCTCTCAAACAATAACATAAAGCAAAAACTAGACAATATTACAATGAAATATTTGGATTAGATAACCTTTGATCCGGGCCAGTGTAAGTGAACATAACCTTATACTCAATCAATATTGAAGGTAGCCATTTTTGTAAGATGGCGTAAAAATCATTTATTAATTATTTTAATTATAACTAAGCTATATAATTTAATTGTAGAATTGTAGTTAGAAAGAGAATTAATAATTCGGTGTTTAAAAATTCAAGATAACTTTAGAAAAGCGATTAACAGCATCGAGTAAATAAATAAATCAATGAAAAATATTGTTGCATTCTTTTCTAATTTAAGAAAGTCTATTTTAAAGGATGAATGAGATCCTTAGTTTAATCGCACTGCATTCTATATTAAGACATTTTCTGGCACGCCATCTTTGATTTCCCTTAGCACAGTTATCACGCACAGTGTGAAGAGAACTGTTTAATCACTGGAAGCCGGTCACAGGTTTGACACAAATGAATTATGTGATATATTGCCGTGTCTGACCGATGCTCTACAATTACATTGCCAGCCACAAGCTTTTGTACTGACATTCGATTGTCACGCACGTCCACACCTGGTACAGTTGAACCTATTTCTACACTGCACTGCAAACAAAAACGCAATAGCAATATAAAGAATCAGGAAGGATGTGTATAATTGTTTTCATTTCGCCTTTTTAACATATAGATAAAAATTATCCTTTCTGGAAATGTTAGATTTTATTTCATTTTATTTTATAAATAATTCAATAATAGTGTAAAACGAGTAATAACGTGAAACGTACGGTTAATAAATAAGAGAACTAAAAATTTTATTTGTTAGTTATAAAATCCGTCAAAATTTTTTTTTTAAATTAAAATTTAAATTAAATTTCTTCTTTTTTCGGTTTGACATTATATCATCTATTTAAAGAAAAAAGTTTAACTAATTTTTGCGCTCAAAAAAATTCTTGAAAGTTTTTCGCTTGATTAATTACTTTTAATTAATAGCTTGAAAATAATACTGAAATAAAAATACAAAAATATAATTTTCTTACTCATTTTTCTCTTATAAATACTAGCTTCTGTATTTTAGTGAAAATTAATCGATTTTTTTTAAATATTAAATAAAGTTAAAAATTATATTATTTAACGATTTGCCATTATTACGACTGTAAATATTTAATATAAAAATGGTTATCTCTACAGCATAATTTTAATTTTATTTTGGAAAATAATCAGTTTTACTTTGCAAAAAAAATGCAAATGTGGCTACAAACATTTAGTTATACCACCAGAAAGTCGAGATGTCGCACTGTAGATTTACTTAAACAAGAAATCAGACACATGCGTCGATTCTCTACTTCCGCAAATGCCAGTGGACAGTTATGGCATCTAACACTTTTTGGGTCGACAGTTGAGTAGGAGCCATTCTCTCATCCATCAGCTGACTTCGGCATCTGCTGTCTGGAAAGGTACTGATCAAATGACTTGACTCCAGATTATCAAACGAGTCAAACCCTAGCGACCGGTTGCAAATGGGCCGAAAAGAAAACAAAAAAAATGTTGCAGTTTGTCTCTGTCCAAACTGTCCACGACATCCATGGGATGACCGGATGATAAATGAGACTTGTGCTTTCTTTTATTTTATTCTTTTTCTTTTCCCCCTTTCTTTTTTTTCCTTGTTCGTGTCTCCAAGAGTTTTGCAGCTTCGACCTTACAGTGTTGGTGACGTAGAACGAATCTAGCAGACAGTGATGCGTTTCCAAATCTACAAGGATTTCTTTTAATGTAAATCTGATTATTCTATGTCTCGAAATCATGTTGTTTCAAACTTACGTATATTAGAAATAGCATAAGTTTGTTTTGAAAAATGATTTAACATAAACAATAACCGAAAAAATGTTTTTTCTTTCTCCCTTTCTCTTCTTCAGTTATCATTATCTGAAGAGATGAAAAATCATTATTTTTCTATAAACAAACCAAAAACATATATATATAGATACATTAACAACCATTAAAGTTTTTATTTTGTAGAGAAAAATTTCAGTAAATAAAAAAAAATAATTAATTCTGTTTTTGATTTCTTTATATGGGCCTATATATTTGAAACTGGAAAAATCATATAGAAGAAAAAAAAGACAATTATCTTCCGATACAAAACTTCGCCACAATAATTCTAACAATACTTTTTTGTCACAAATTTTTTTTTGTGTTGCAACTAAAAGAAAAATAAAAGCTTGACAGAAACTGTCTTTTGATTGCGAAACAGCCAATAATCTTTAAAATCGTACTGTTCTTCAAAATTGAGTGATTTTTATTTCTTTTGTCTCTGAATTATCGATTAATCGTCTTCTTTGTACATCATGTCACAGATTTGAGAAACATGGAAAACATATGGTCGGTATCATTTGTGATCTCACATTCTGGTCGGAGAAACGAACCTATTGGAAAATGATTAGCGACCGAGAAAGAAACTTAAATAAGGAGAAATCTGGCAACTTAACGATTTCTTATATATTTAATCCACTCTATATAATATCTCTACATTTTAACGCAAAAATTCTAAACTAATATTTATAAAAACAATATTAAATCAATAAAATTATTCCTGTCTATATAATTAGACGTTTAATTAATATACACTACTCTATTTGAAAGATAATTAATATATAGTAGAGTACTTAACAATTTATCACATAAAATATTTAGTTAAAAAATTAATTAATTAGCTATTAATGTTTAAGACAATTCTATTAGCGAATATACATTAATATGTAAATTTTTAAAACAAAAAAATATTATTATTACGTAAAATAATTAGAAAAATACGAAGAAATATGTAAATGAAGGTTAACTGCTGGTTTACATGTTATTTTTGTTAAGTTGTTAAATTTTTTTAAAGAAAAATCAAGTCTGAGTAGACAAAAGACTTTGTTTAAAGCAGTGGCAAAATTGTTTAAATAATATTTTCATGAATAATTCGCTTTAATAAAATCGTATCGGATAATTTTTGAATATATGTTTAGCAATATAGTATAATTTGAAAATTCGATTTATTTTATACATTCCTTTATATGATTATCAAAATTTTCAGTCCGATGACTTCAATTTCTACTATCACATATGAATTTCAATTTTATTATTTAAATGTATATATCTTTTTTATTTTAAACTTCTTGGTAAAATAAATATACTAAATTGCTATCAAACAATCTATAACAATTGAATATATGATAAAAGTTTCTATTCAAAATTTTTTATTTCAAATTGTTTTTACTTAAATTCAGTAATTAAGTAAATTTAATATTGTATGCTGTATATAATTATTGTTGTTGATTTTTTTATAGCAAGAGATCAGAATATCTCTTTAGCCAGAATTTGAATGATAAGATCAGAAAGACAAAAAAGGATAAAAAATTTTATTCAGATTCCTGTGAATACAATTTAAAATGTATTCCCAAGCATAATTAGAATGTTTTCATGATAAAATGTGAATTTTTTTTAAACGAATTTAATAGGATCAACATGAATTTGAAAAATAATTAATATGGGAAAGAAATAACCTTCTAACTGTAGGACAGATTGAATCGAAAAGTCCACTTTTCGATTTTTTAACTGAACTCAAGCACAAGCAGTTGATCTCCATTTTTGATCGCATTGCCAAAATCCATAGAAGTTAATTTTTTATAGCTTTTACCAATGCAATCCATAGAAGTTTCAATAATATGATGTTAAAACATAATCAAAATAATATAAGTAATTCAGAATTTACAAACTATTTATAGATTATAATTGCCATACAAGCTTAATGCTAAATGATAGGTTGCATTTAAGTGAAATTTTAATAATTAATAATTTTATATAAATAATTTAAGAAGCCTAAATAGGTATCTTAAAACACAAATCACATTGATAAATGAAAAAAAAAATTGTTAAAAAATCTATGCAGAAAACAGCTAGCTTAGAAATTCTAAGAATATCACCTCGAATCACATTATTTCATGGTTTTTTTTTAATAATACACTCATATTAATAGTATGCTCTAATACATATGCTAATTTCAAATTTTTAAGTAAGATAGAAAGATGTGATTTTTATATAGTTGTTGCATATAGCAAATAGATCATTAAGCTATGAAGTTGGATGCCCTGAAGTTGTCGTGCAGGATAATAGTCCCACTATTTGATACGATATGGCAGAAGATTGATATAATTTCTATACATATTATAAGTTCTGAGATCATAAGTCAAGATATGTCAGAACTACGATTAATAATACAATATCTATAGGGCCTATATGATTTCATCTCTATGTTGTACTCGTACTAATGACATGCCAACTGTATTTCCAAATTTTGATAAACAGAAAACTGAAATTAGTAAATTTTGAATAAGCTTAGCTCATAACTTATGACTGAAATAAAAATAAACAATCCAAATATTTTAATATTTTATTTGGTTATATAGAATTGTTTTGTTATCATATATTACGCACTATTATTATCAAAATAGATGGTAGGCAGAAGAAGGATGCTCGAATCATCATACCAATAATGGAAATTATGTATAAAGATCTGTATAACCAAAAAAAGAAAATTTAAAGCATTCCTCTTTTCTGATTTCTGGGATTTGAGATGGAATCCTCATAGGATTTGTAAGCGAAATAAAGAAGCAATCTTTAGTTGTTAATATTTTGACAATGTTTTGAATTTTATGGAATATATATATTGTGCCGTGATATATAGAATATACAAAATAAACTAGAATTTCCTTCACTTAATATTGTTTTTCCGAATTTTCATAATTATAATTTATAAAACATATGAGCTGAATTTTTTGTTTATCAAATGAATTTAATATTATATTTCAATATTTATATGAAAACTTCTCAAACAGTCATCAGTTTAATTAATCTAAATTCATTAAATTTATTCCATGTGTTCCATTGATGAAAAGATTTAAGTACCGAAAGCCACTTATCCATCAATGCAGCTTGTCTACAAATTGTTATTTACTTAAAGGCAAGCGATCTAAAATGCAAAATACATTGTTTTGATCCAAAACTTGCCAAAAATGAAATTCATATGCATATGTTTAATATATTTAAACCAAGTTTCTTATAGATGAGAAAAGGAAGTTTCTTATTCAAATTTTAAAGTTATAAAAAATATTAAAATCAATTTATTACACTAATAATGAATGAACTTTTTTTATATACTTATGTTTAATTTATAAATTTAACATATTGTTTTTGTATTTAAGTACATCATAAATATAACAGAATTGAGAATAAATGATTTCGAAGACAGCGATATCTAATAATATAAAAGTATTGTTTAATATAAAACTGAGATCAATATATAGCCTACTGGAAAAAAAGAGAATTCGACAGGAAACCCTGAGGGATATTGTTGAGTGGAACAAAAGAAGAGAAAAAAAAAACAAATTTAAAACGAAGGATCCGTAGTAAAAATAACAACATAGTGAACCCAACACTTTGACATAGTCCTAATATTATTTCAATAGATTGCAAGAATTTATTAAGTCCGAATAAAACAAAAAAATCATTTTTATTATATTGAATTCCACTAAACTGGGATACATTTTTTTATATCTCATCTATAAAATGCAATTCAAGACAGAATTACTTACATATAATAAAATATTTTCAAAGATCAAAATTAATGAGTAACCAAGAAAGAAAAAAATTATTATTTATTTCGATAGAAAAATATATAAATGTAAATATCGAGTTGATACTAAAAAATGGCGAGGTGTTCAGTAAATAAAACATCTGATGATTAAATTTTATTGTAAAATTGCAAAAAAAAAGAATTGGAAATTACTAATTCAAAGAAAATTGTTGGATATTTAACTGTAATTAAAAAAGAAAAACAAATAAAGTTTGATTTATACGAGAAAAAAAATTGAGTGCATTTAAAAAATATTAATGTAAACCACTTGAAAAATGTTACGAAATAAATTTAGTTTTAACACGAAAAACAAAATTAAACATTAAATTTGACCTCAATAAAAATAAAGTTTGATTTATACGAGAAAAAAAATTGAGTGCATTTAAAAAATATTAATGTAGACCACTTGAAAAATGTTACGAAATAAATTTAGTTTTAACACGAAAACAAAATTAAACATTAAATTTGACCTCAATAAAAAAAAGAAAATTCTGATTGTGATTTATATTGATAAAAACATAATTCAAACAAAACGTAAATAATAAGTAACGATAGATTCCTAGTCTATGATGAAGCCACTAAGTTACCTTAATAGATTTCTTACCAATTTATTTAAATTATGTTATTAATTACTCTAAAATTATTTTAATACTTCAATTCACTTTTACAATATAAATGCGAGCAAAATTTAATGTAAATAATAAGGGAATATTCACATATTATTCGTAAATACTAGAATGTTTCATTATAAAATAATGTAAATTTTAAAAAAGTAACCATAAAAAATTATCTAAATTTCAAATAATAAATTTTTTTAACTATAATATAGCAATAACAAACATTGATCTCTATATATTGGTTTATCGATTTAGAAGGTTTATCTTTTAACTTTGACATAAGAAAAAAAAGCAGCACCGTCAGGCAACATTTGTCTAGTAAAGCCAATTAATTTACAGTTTTAAATGGTGAAGAAGATTAATTCGGAGTTTTTTTTTTAATTTTCTTTGTACGTCCGTCTGTTAGTTGCTACGGGACTTAATAAGATGAATTAATTCTGAAGAAATGTAGAAGATAGCAGTATTTGAAAGCATTTGTTTTTTAAATTTTGCTTATTATATGCAAATGCTGCTTATAAAAGGTTATAATTTGAATGGATGTTAAAAAACTTTAAGCATTATTTAAGTTGTCTCTAGAGATAAATGACAAAATAAAATGAACAAAAATCGCATTTCTCATGTTTTTTTTTTTTTTTTTTTTTTTTTTTTTTTTTTTTTTTTTTTTTTTTTTTTTTTTTTTTTTTTTTTTTATAAACAACTCTTTGATGAAGATAAAGTAAATATTTTTTTTTTTTCAATTTATGAATAATTTAATTTTTCACTTAAAAATCAACTTGTTAATAATGTATAAATATGCAAATTATTCGTCTAACTATATTATTTTATTTTGTGTTTATTAATTTTATTTGGAATATAATTATTGTTTTTAATTATAGAGAATATACTTGTATAATTAAATTTCGATCAATTCGTATATATAAAAAAATGATTTCTCTATTTATGAGAATGCGAAACTATTTTGAAAATATATAATTTTAACAGCATGAAAACAATTTACCCAGATTGAGACAAATTCTCTTGAATTTCTATCTAATTATATTCAATTTAGATTAATTCCATTTAATTATGACACGCATTATAAATTTTTGAGTATTTTCGAAGTTTTATCTGCGGAATTAATATTTAATATAGCCCAAAAGACATTCTGCTGTGCTTCAGTTAAGAGATTCTATAATTAAATATTTATTCGACTCGAACCACTACAATAATAGTTTGGCTTAGATAAGATAAATACAAAATATCATTGGGGACAAAAATCACTTTTTCTCATCCAAACATGCAAGAATATCTTTCTCTTTATTTTAATTTAAAATCTTCATTTATTATGTCATATTAAATATTGAACGCAATATTAATTATTAATAACTTGGTCAAGAGTTTTAATTGGATTTACATTTTTTAAATTTTGGATATTTAAATTTATTTTTTTAATCGTTTCCGGATTAAATAATAATAATATAAAACTGTTTGAGATATGACTGCTATTTAATTTGTTATCATTGTTTTTTGGAATAATCATCACATCGTAAAGCAATTCTAGATTTGCCTACTGATAATGTAAGTTAAGGAAAATTGTTCATGGTGTTCTATGATAAGTTTATCCTCACGTTTCTTGCTGGTAGTGATATCAGATCTGAACAGTTGTGGAAGGCGAGAAAAATGCATATCTAATGCGGCTGTAAATACTCAACTGCCTAGTCATCAGTAATATGCTAGCCTAGTATTTTATTCAACCCTCGTATAGCCCTTGGGCTTTTTCGATTGTTCTTGTTAAGAAAAAAGCGGATCAATTTCGTGTTTGTGTAGATTACCGCCGACTTAACGATATCACAGAAAGAATTCTTATTCCTAACTTCAGATTATTTGACTGGGGTCGAATTTCGAGATCAACGAAGTTACAAAGAGTGGCTACTTGTGAAAATAAGTTCAATTCCGTTTAAACGGTTTGGAATCGATAGTTGATATTTAAATTCACGTTAAAAACTGTTTTGAGAAAATATATTTTACTATATTTATCAATATGATACTGATTATGATTTTTGTGAATACCATATTGCATTGTAAATGTTCAACAATTGCATTTTTTTTTATTTCTAAATTTAGTTAAAATATAAATAAGAAGAATGTTCTCCAGTCAGAAAACTTATCTCATGATGACAGTCTCATTTACATTGAAGTAGATTGCTTTCTTGTATTTATTCAAAACATTCTTTGCAAATTATTAAATTCCTCCAATATTGTTTCACAGATCACAGATTCATAATATTTTATCTGTTATAAAAAATTTAGCATTTCATAAACAAATATCGTTAAATTTATCACAGGAAGTAATAAGTTTTTATGTTAACTTTGCCTAAAATTGCATAAAGAATACAAATCTACCCACAATTTTTAATAATATAATTTCAAGACCTTATTGCACACAGGAATTTACAGTCACACACAGTTGAATCTCAAGTCTAATGCAAACATCCGTCTTTATGATTGCTTTCCGATTAAGAAAACTTTAATAAAATTTTACAGATTGATGAAAGATATTCTTTTGCTTTCCTAATGTTCCAGACTCATTCATGATCAATTTTTCATCTATTTTTCTTTTCAAGCCAACATCACCATTATGTTTGTTCTGATTTCTATTATGATAGAATAAACTGCATAAAAGATAATACTGTTTCTGGCCTGAATTTCTTTCATTTTCCCTAAATATCCTGCATTATCATCTCTTTAAACAGTAGTTGAAACGTGATATAAGATTATCTATCATTATTCGCAAGATAATGTTAAATCAGTGGCTAATCAATATTAAAAGAATGTTTATCTCCTTTTCAAAAAAATAAATAAATAAATAAATAATACTTTGATTAAATTTAGACACAGGTAAATACGACTTAATGTTGGGAAACTGCTGGACAGCATTCTACCAGCTGTAATTGTTCCATTATTATAAAAGATAGCTCACTAACAAGTTGGACTATTGCTTCTTTAACGAGAATTCAGAATTGCTGGAATATACGTAGTTAGCTATTTTAGAATAGAATTAAGCAATAAATAAACAGAAAAACTATCGTAAAATATATGAAGATAATTCCCTAATATTTGAATAATTAATATTTGAATATCGCTTGATCTATTGCGATGTATTAAGGATAAATAAATTTGTTATTTAATTGTTTATTTCTGTTCCCATTAAAGATAAAAACGTTCTGTCTGATATCGTATTTTCGAGAGTGTTTGTCCACAAACAATAAAATATAAACATTTACCGTATTCTCTTCCACGAAGGATTAGAATCTGAGGATAGTTTTAGAAACAACTTTATAAAGAAAAAAGCGATCTAATCAAGAAAATAGGAATTACTTAGATTGCTTTTAACTCATTCATGTTCTTATTACTAAAACAGAACATTCTAGCATTGATAAATTCAACTCTGTTCGTGATAAATTATAAAAAAAAAAAAAATTGATTTAAGTAAGAAACGTAGTATATAATGATTTAGATTTCGTATTCTATGCTTGAAAACTTATTTGACCAAAAGCTAATTTTTTATATATATATATTTTTTAAATAATAAAAAAAATATTCACAAATATGTATGAAAGAATCAATTTATATTTTTGTAGAATTCGAATTAATTTTAATCGCATTTTAGACATTTTGTTATACAGTTTCCTTCCTTTATAATTAATTTATATATTATTGAAGGAAATCTAATTCTAAAAGAAAAAGATTTAATAATATAAATTAAATAGAAAAGTTTCTTTCCATTAGCTTTTACTTTAAATCCTTTAACAAAACTTTAAATCCTTAAATTAAATAGCTATATATAAATTTTATGTTATCTTCGGCTGTTGGTAGAGGAAAAAAATTAACATCGCTAGAGAATAGTAATAAAAAGGGAAAATAGGTTAAAATCTCTCGAGAAATGATCTAAATTGTTCGCTTAGTTGGAACCAATTGATTGATTTACTAGGAAGAATAAAATTGTTTATTGAAATTACATTAATTCATCAACAAAATCATTCGCTTTAGAAATTTCTGTCATAAATTATTATTATTGTTTTTCCAAATGCATTAAATTAAATAATATGCTATTTTTAACTAAAAGTAATTATTTTTTTTAAAGACAGTATGACTGTTTTATTCAATATGTTGATTCATCGATTGTTTTATCCGGATTTATGTATTATTTACAAATTACTTTTTTTCGCTAATTTTATTTTCATGAAAAAGCTTTTTTTATTCCTTTGTTATTTAACAAAAAGTTTTTAATAAATTTAATAAATATATTAAAAATAAATACGTAAAAATTTTAAACGCAAATAATTTAAAATAAATAAATATTACATTATTTATTTTTTATTTATTTAACACTTACATTAATCTGGTATGATGTTATCCCCGGAAGATATAACTTAACGGTTAAAGGAAGGGGAAAAAAGTTAATTTCTATTGTTATTTATATTATTAAATTTTTCTGCAAACTTTTAAAATCAACATGGGAAAGTGTAATTTAATTTTCTTTATGTTTTCATAAGTGTGAGCGAAATATCGATTATGCAGACCTATTCTGATTAAAAAAATTGTTTTTTTATTTTCTTTATTTAAAAAATATACTGTATTTTAAATCATCTACAAACTTACCAAATTTAATGTTTTTTTTTTTTTCCTAACAAAGAGATGATTACAGAAACTCGAAATTATTATAAAAACAATCAGTTGTAGAAAGAACTAATCGCTTACTTTCCCCAAATATGTTCTGTATTTTGGAATGATTAAAAATATGGAATTAAAATAGTGTATATGCCATTAAAATCATCTTCAATGGCATAATATCTTTGCTGAATATTATAAAAATCTGAATTTTAGTTCAGTAATTATTCCAGGAAACTTCAGAAGTTTGAATGTCCACCAATTTTATATGATTGAAACTAAAGGATTTGGAGTCAAGGTAAAACATCACTACTGAACTTCAGGAAATATACAAATTAATTCAAAAGTTATTAGTGAGAACACACAGACATACAGACGGCATGGCGATCTTAAAGGTCACTTTCCTTTGGAAAATAATCTCAAATCGCAATTAAAATACTAAATGTTAAAATTGCGTGAAAACTATTATTTAAATTTAATCATGGCATTTAAATATCCACAACAGAGATTTTTAACTTTAAATAGACTGCTGCGGTTGATGATAATTTTTATTTATATAATAGTAATAATAATAATCATATAAATAACTTTAATGTTTTTCTTTATTTTAAATTTAAATATTAATCAACTTCATTAACTTTCGCGTTCGTTAATTACTATTTAATTATTTGACGTTTTTTTTATCTCTCATATATTTGTAAACATTGCTAGTTTCGATCATTAAAATAACCTTACTTCATTGAATGAAATAGTCAAAATGTTAAATATAACAGTAATGAAGCGAAAATTTGTAATTAAGTACTTATTTCAATGAGCTCCGCATAATTTTATTTATGTTTGATAGGAGAAACTAATTAGCTATTATTTTAATTTTTTATTTTTCCCCAGAATAAAATTATCAACTGCTCGCGACAATTGGATAAAATCGTTAATTCTGATATAGCAAATGTCTTTTGAAGAATTGAGTTTAAAACATTAATTAATTCTGATAATTTTTATATAAAAAAATTAATTAAGATCGTAATTAAATTAATGTGATGTCGAATAGTTTTGTTTAGAATTCGGTTTATGTTTTATCTTATTTTTCAGAAATTTATCTTCGAAAATGAAAAAATAAATTTAAATTGGTTTATTTTAAGAATACAAACCCCGTATACATCTAACTTTCAATCGAAAATTGCATTCAGTAACCGAAAGAACGTAGTTTAATTCTAACTTTAGATGGAAATTATATAAAATTTTTCGTACAAAATAGAAAATCCGATCATTAAGAAATATTGTAATATTATTCAATCGATCTGGTACCGTGTTAGGTAATTACATCGAGTTTAGCATGACCAGTTGAATTTTCTTTCTTTTTTTTTTCTTCCTAGCCTTCGATCGGTGTTACCTTCCTTCCTGTTAAGTTAATAATGTAAACCAACTGGTCAGCGAATATGCACGACACGAAATGGCGTTTAATTACCCAATTGTTGTTGGGCATCGTGTAATCAATGCTAAAAACTGATTCAGCGTAGGTAGATATAGACTTAATTATCTATACGTGAGGAACTGAAACAGTTTGCATCAAAATTTTCGAGATTGTATGGTATTCAATATACTCGAGAGTCTTGTTTTCTTGCATCAAGAAAATTCGATATGATCTGAACTTTTTTGGATTGAATTTTTTTTTATACTACTGTATATATATATACACAATATATATATTTTTTTATTAAATTCTTTTATTGATTTAGCTTCATTTTGACATCGTCTTTCTTCAACTAGGCATCTTTGTTTGTTTGTCGGACGATTGTTAAGAACATAAAGAAAACTTTAAGTCCCTTGTTACATTACATTGTACCTCAGTGGCCTAGAGGTAAATACATCTTGTATCAGCTTATTCCAATGTTAGATGCTTAACGTCCGAACAATTTTATAAATTCCCCGTTGTCATCAGAGAGATATATAAACTTAAATGTTCAACTCAATAGAAATTCTTTATTTTGTAAATTTAAATGCCTTTTCTTTTTTTTTACACGAAAAAAATCAATCGTTACATTACCCGAATAAAAATTTAATATATCTTAAAATGTAATAATTAATTTTTTGTTTTAAGTGATGTAAAATTACTCCAGTCTGTAATGTTAAAAGTATATATTTTAAAATATTTCTTAAGATATTTTCTGCAAATGTATTTTTTTTTTAAGTTTAGTATTCCAAGGAATGTATAACAAATTTCATTTTTCTTTAAAGTTTTTCAATATTTCTTTTTTCTTTCTTTCTCTTCCAATTTTGAATATATAAAATTACAAATATAATAATGAAACGGAAGTATCGGCTTTGACACTCCTGGAGAATATCTAAGAATGATGTAAAGCGCTTTCTGCTACAACGCATAAAATTCAATTTGACGTTATTCGCTAACAATTTTTGTGTATCCGTGCGCATCACCGTTAATACGTGAATCATAATATTATTTCGGAAATGCACTTATTATTTTAAGAACACAGACACAGAATAATAAATATGTTATATATATATATAAAGGAGAAAAGAATATGTACAATTTAAAATTTAATTTAATAATTTTATTCGGTTTTATTAATAATTTTGGCAAACATTTGTCATACATTTTTATGGGTGAATTATTAGCATTAAGTTTTTTTTTTATTTTAATAAATTAGATTTTTCAGTAATCACAAATTATATGCGTTCCTAATGCAGATATATTTTTACTGTTAATAATAATTTAATTTTTAATTTTTAAAGAATCCTTTTCAAATATTTTAATTCTCAACACAATTTTTATAGATTTGTCTTGTTTTATATATAACTTGGTCTCCAAGGACGAAGGTTAGTTGTTGATCAGCATGTTCTGTTCAAACCAAACTGACTTTTTATCACAAAGTAGATAAGACATTCTCTTTGTCCTAAGGTTCAGTTTGCGTCACATCCCAGTCCAAACCAAACGTAGATAATGCGGTCATGGTCTCTAAAGGATACTATGGTCTTACACAAACAATCGTTGGTATTTATCTGAAGGTTACGCTATCGAATTTAGGATTTGTAACAAAATTGATAAATCTAAAGAATTAAATGCCTTTAGGCCGATCATTTGATGTTTTTCAATGAAGAAAAGATATAAGTAAATATTTTTATCGTTAATAGTTATATATTTATTTTGATACTAAAAATAGTTTTTTATACTTTGAATGTTTTTTAAAAGTAATGAAAATGATGTAATATTTCTTACACCATTTATTTTAATTCTGTGTTCATAATCAAATTTATCTTAAAAATAGAATCAAGGTAAAAAAATTTTAAATTGATATTTAAAAAATCCTTCTTGTTATTTATATTTACATTATGCAAATATTTATTTCTCTATTTATTAGAATATTATTTAAATTTTAAATTTATTGATTTAACAGTTTAAATTAATAAATATTCGGCGGTTTATTAAACCATAGAATTTCATAATTTATAACAAGCAGTCCTGCAAAGAATTAATCGTCCACTTTCTGAATGTATCTTTCTTTTGGACTGATTAAACTTATTGAATTAAATATATATTATCAAAATCATCTTTAATAACAATATTTTTACTGAAGTTCATAAAAATTCATGAAATTATTCAAAAACTGTTAGAAGAAAATCTCAGAAGTTTGAATGTCAATCACTTTTAAATGGTTAAAATTACAGAGTTAATCTCTACATGATAAAGATTATCTTTAATTATTTGATCTTCTTGCTAAATTTTTCAAAAATTTATTAAACAATTCAGTAAATATTTAATATATAAGTTTGAATGTAATAGTATCGGCCAGTTTTAATTATGCGATACTGAATCGAAGTAATCTTGAATGAAAAAAAATATTAATATCTGATTCCATAAAAAATTTATATGGGATACATAGAAAGATAAACAAACATATTGTGATCTTCATAAGCTAGCTAAAAACTGCATATAATAATTATTTCATAATAAATAATAATAATATATTTTTAAACTTTTGTAACAAAGTAATAATAATAATAATAATAAAGTAAATATAGATAAAACAATCAATTTAAATTATAATAAATTTGACGATGCCTTGGACTATAAAAAGAAGTTTAACTCATTATTTCATGATTTTTATAAATTCCTTCTGCTTAGAAAGTTTTAAAAATTCGCAGATTTTTATGATAACCATGCATAATAATCATTATCATAACAAAAGTTTATATATAAAGGAAGTTGTTTTCATCAGATTTAAATATTAATTTTATATAAATTAAAAAAATCCTTTACATAGCATGTTATTAAAGTATAAATAATTAATAAAAATGCATATTGTATTTAACATATTGATTATTGTTAAAAATTTTAATATATTTCAACTAGCAAAAAAAGTTACTACTACTGTATTACAGTAGCAGAACTAATCTGGTATGCATATTGATTTTGAGTGTTTATAGTTATCGATATTATCAAAAGGATTGAATCAAATCGTTCAATGTCACAAGGGTACATAAATCAACTAGTAAAATGTAGTATAGCAGATACAATTCCCTATTTCCCATAACAATTACAGTCGTTAGTAATACGATCAAAATTGAGAACGGAATGGAGAACAGTTTTAAGCAACATATTTGGACCAAAAATGAAAGCGCATAATTAAGTGTTAAATGAGAAAGGAATTAAAATAGACCGAATAAAATATGTCATCTGGGACAGTGTTTTAGCTGGAGGATTTTAATATTGAAATTAGTATATTTTCTCTTACTGACACAAACGTCAAGGGAAATGTGCAAAACTTGTTATGCAGAGCATTATCGTTTTTTCTTTTTTTTAAAAAATAAATAATTTTGTATAATGCTCCATTTAATCCAAATAACAAGCAAGTCGGCGTAACAACAGCTAATCTGAAATTAATGGAGTAATTACTGCTTGTAACATACCAGACTTTTTCTGTTAGTTCTCTGGAGATGATTAACTCTAAATACTCTAAACCTGATATACTTTCAAAGTTATATTTAAATCCTTATATTAAAAAAAAAAAAAACATTTTGCAAAAAACTATTTCGGTTTTTCATGTGTAAGATTTTTTTCGGTAATGTGTGTAATAATTGGTATTTTTCTAAGTAACATTTAATTTGCCAAGATGATATTAACTGATTTATGAACTAATAAGTAGAGTTGTTTTTGTGATGTAAAAAAAATACTTTAACAACAATGAGGTAACATTATTGTCTGCCTTTCCAAAATGAAATACTTATCAAATTCAATAGAATTTTTCTGGAAAGAAGAAACTTTATAGTTTGAAAGAAGAACGAATATCCATTGATCAGGTTGATAATAAGACACTTGACCTATTTTCAAATTATTATAGATCTTCAAAAAAAGAAAAAAAAAACTATTTTCAGCAATGACTCAAATAATGTAAGAATTAAAATGTAGAATAAAACATTAAGAGAAACAACCCATCATTCATGTTAAATTAACTTACAAGGAATGTTCTCGCCAAACATAAGACAAGATATGGTAAGTTAATGTGTCATTTAAGATGTCAACTTGGAGTGGAACAAGTAATATTTTATATCTCCTCTTGAGAGTCGACTGTTAAGAAGTTGACATATTCAGAGCAAAACTTACAATGGACTTAATTTGTAAAGAACTTACTTTTTGAGTCATGCATGACTTCCTAACATCCAACATATATATATAAGAATTTTTTTCGTCCTAATAAATAAAACATCACATTCACTTATATCGGAACTTATTTGCTCTTTATTCATTTCCGTGCTTCTGTGCATTATTTTTATTCAAACTTATGCAAACGTACTATTTCCACTTTCTTATTTGTTTGAACTAACTTATTTATAATAACGTATTCTCTCTCTCTCTTTCCGAATGTCTGCTTTATTTAGATTATTTTCTTATGGTGGAAATAAAGTAACTTCACGCATATAGAGCACATATTGACTAAGAAATTATTCAACGACTTTTTTCATTTTTTTTATTTATGATATCACTACAAAAATATTCTTTTAGAGTTTAGAAAAAAAACAGTTTCATTATTATTTTTTGAAATATTAAATATTTATAAAATGACATTTTTTTCTCTTCAATGTTAATGAATTTAAAATTAAATTTATTATAATATTTTATAATTTATTAACTAACTATTGATCATTAAATTTCAAAAATAATTTTTTTAAATTATATAATGGCATTTAAATTTATTAAACGAATTACTATTTTTTTTCCTTTGCTTAAAAAGTTCAAAAATAAATTTTTTTAAAATGCTAGAAAATCCATTAAGGCATAAATTATGAGAAAAGAATTTCTTCCTTATACGCTTAGACTATATTGAATGTAAAATATATATACTTAAGTAAGTATATATTATAAATCATCTGCGATATATGAAATTTCCTTAAACCAATCATTCTCGACTTCTTATAAGACTACTGCATACTCTAAGTAAAGAAAAAAAAAGAAAAAGAATAAACTATAAAAATCGCTGTGGTCGATCGTAAAATATGTACTGACTTCACAAGAAAAAAAGATTGATTGATTGTATTACTAACAAGTAACTAAGAAGATTGACTTTAAGCACAATCGAGTTTTGTAACAGTTTGTGCGTGTTGTACGATAAGCATCAATTAAATAATTTGATATAATGAGGTGTATATGATCAATTAAATTTTTTTATATCATTTTTAATAGTCACTCATAAAAATAATTGACCATTTAAATCTGTAAATGCAAAAATAATATACTGTATATTAAACTTTATTCCTTACAACTCGCATTAATCGAATATTTGCTCGCACTAACAGAAAAACGGTATCAATTTTATGTCGCACTAATCGAGGCTTACCTGTACTAGCAGACCCATGCCAGGCGTTGTTCGGGCACGGATCATGGCGTTGTACTTAAGCTTTTCTTTTTCTTAAATTATAATCTTTTAGATGACATTCAGGATTTTCTTCAAAGTATTCCCAAAATCTTTCCCGTATAGATAATTTTTTCCATTTGAGATACGTGTCTTTTCGAATGTTCCCTTCTTTATCTCTCTTTATAATTGATATAATTCTGTCGATTTATTCGATCTTCTAATGTTTCATTTTTCGAATTAAACGCAGTCTTTTAGTAGGAGTTAATCTACTGAAAGAGTTGCCTCTTTTTCGTGCCATTATGAAATTTATACAGCTGTACGATACACGAAAACTTTATATCAAAACACGTGAAACGACATAGTCTCGAACGGAGAGCATCAAGAAATACGTGAATTAATCTCAAACGCAGATTCTTCTACATAACAAAAATTTACATTAGTGAAAATCATGAAATAATAACAGATTGAAAAATGCTGATAGATTAAATAACAAATCTTTAGCCGCATAAATAATTCGAAAATGTTTATAAAAATCCATTATTGTAAGTCAAATTGTTGCGTTGCTATGGCTATTAAGGCTCTCATTTAGAGCCCTAATGGAAATGACGGTTTGGTTTCTTCACACGTGGCCATCAAAGCACGTGGTAATGATACTGTACTGACCACGATACACTTAGACACGGTATGATTATTTAGTGATGCTAAAT